>OZ038378.1:126073048-126323048 GCA_964036045.1 Eutreptiella sp. 'Long Island Sound 2002' | reverse complement strand
TATGGCGTCTGCTGCGTGAACGCTGCTGCTGGTGCCGTGTGGGTGTGCGGTGTGTGGAAGAACAAAGGCTGGGACATCTGCCATCCACGAGCCTCATCGGGGTTTGGCCACCCCTCCCCTTCCCCCCACCCCTCCCCTTCCCCTTCCCCCTCTGCCTCCGAGAACTGCGTGAACATGTCCACGTCGCTGGCGTCCATGTCGGCATGCCAGGCGTCGGCGTCATCCTGAGCAGCTGTGCAAAACGCGCAGGACATGCAGGCGGTCACTAGGGACATACACGGGGACAGCGCGCAGAACGTGCAGAACGCTTTGCACACGAAGCGATGGCGCCGGGGACACACGGAGAGACAACGTGCGGAACGCGTAAAACGCGGGGCACACGTTCTGCACGCACCCATGACCTGGTTCCCCAGTATCCATCTTTGGTTCTTCCACCTCCTCCTCCTTGATCGGCTCGTCGTCCGGCGCGGGGGCTACCTCATGCGGCGCGGGGGCATCCTCGTGCAGCGGCGGGGGGGCTGGCGGTTGCTGATGCTGTTGCTGTGGCGGCGGTGGTGGTGGTTGCTGCTGCTGTTGCTATTGCGGCGGTGGTGGCGGGGTGGGATCCCGGTCCCACTCCTCCTTCACATCCCATTCGTCCCACGGCTCTTGCTGGTGCTGCAGCGGCTGCTGCCTGTACAGTTGCCCGTACCGCTGCCCATACCGCCCGTACTACTGCCCGTACTGCGGCGCATACGGCGGTTGGTACGGCCCCGGGTACTGCGGAGAATAAAACAATGCAGCCCCATGGCCCTCTGCACAGCCCTTTGCACAGCCCACCTTCTCTTACCCCCGCCCCCATATGCAAAACATGTCCTGCGCGGTTTTGGTGTTGTACGCGGTCTGTGTCTGCACTTCTGCTGCTGCCTCTGGAGGTCGTGTTACGCGCTCTGCGGGTGTTGCGCGTTCTACGTGTTTCATTCATGCTGCCTCTGTTGTTGCCTTCGGAATTGCTACTGGTGTCCTATGTGTTCTACAGAGTCTCATTTCTCAACAATCCTCTGTTGTGATGCCACCAAATTTTCAACCACCTCTGTACGACTATAGGCTTCTACGGGAGCACTGTGCAGCAGATATTCAGTACGGTATCCGGGGAGTCCTAGCTCATCGGTTATAGTGAGGACGAGGTGTGGAACCATATCATGGCCCCATAGAGAATCTACAATGCCAAGCCCTAGGGGACCACGGAAGGCCAGACCTTGTACCCCTGGTACCTGGGTACAATGCATTTCTGATTCTATTGGGGATGGTGCGGCCCATGCAGGTGAACGGGGTTTGGGACCACAAGGGACTACTGTACAATCCCTACATGGCCAACATGCTGACACGCCGCCGGTATTACTTGATGCAACGGTTGCTGCCTACCGATGTGGTCTCGCTACTAGAAGACTGCAATGGCCAGTGGGCGTGGGCGTGGTGCATGGGGGGCGGGGCCTGCGGTGATGAGTCCGTGGTACCCCACAAGAGGCTGTTAGCGGGCCCCTTGAAAATGTTTATTGCCCGGAAACCGCACCCACCCGGGATCAAGTTGTACTGCCCAGCGGATGCAACACGGGCGCATGTTGTGGACATGTACTTGTACACCTGTGCGCGGGGCACGCTACGCCGCTACGGCACCGCGGCAGGTAATTTTGATGCCAAGAACATCATGAAGTTGTGGGCATTATTGCTACCCGAGGGGACGGTGCTATGTGCCGACTCCTTTTTCGGGTCCCATGGACTTGCAAAGGAATTGGCCGCAAGCAAGCGGGCATTCCTCATGATGACGAAGAGGTCTACGTACGGCGTGACGTGGGCCGGGGAGCAGGTGCAGGAGAGGCAGACGGCGGTGTGCATTGTTGCGCATTTCAATTACAGTTTGTGCGTGTACAAGAATCCGAAGGTAGGCCATGTTGACGAATGTGTGGTTTGCCCGAAAGGGAGCACCTCACCGACAAAGCAGTCAGGAAATGCACCCCGTGGTGGCGGTGTACCGCACACTGTCGTGCGGTGTCGATGGTGTGAACCAGATGACCCTGCAGATGAGGCAAGTTGGCCGCTAGATGACATGGGCCCACACAGTGCGTGCGTTCGTGCTCCAGTACGCTGTTGGGAGTGTGCTCGCAACTTGTAGGCAATTGGGACTTTGCAAGGAGACCACTAGTATGTGGGAGTTGCAATGGCAAGTGGTGCGGCGGCGGTATTTTGCCCACCCCCTGCGACAAGAGGTGCACGTGCTAGTGGCAACACAACGGCGGCGTGTGTGCCACTTTTGCAAGAGGGGAAGGACCAGTTACAGTTACGAATGTACCGGTTGTGGAAAGGCCTTCCACGTGTTGTGCTTTGCGCTAGCACATGGCTATGGAGGTGTCGAAGGCACACGGGACATGGAGGTGGACGAGGAGGACGAGGAGGTTGACGAGGATGACCATGAGGAGGATGAAGAGGATGGGGAGGATGAAGATAATGAGGAGGACGAGGAGGACGAGTAGGGTGAGGAGGATGAAGAGGATGAGGAGGATGAAGAGGATGAGGAGGATGAGGAGATTGAGGAGGATGAGGAGGATGAGGAGGATGAGGAGGAGGATGAGGATGCCGAGTAGTGTGGTGGAGTGGGGGGTTTGAACGAGACGGTCACGGAGGCGGAGGCCTCTGCCATCATTACCCATGGGACTAGTGCGAACCCTGGGGGAAAACCGCGTCGGCTAGAAACCCAACTGTGAGGACGCGGCCCCTCCTCAATGTGCGCCCGCTTGCAAGACGACGTGCTGCGCGTTCTGCACGTTCCGGTATTCCAATTCTTCACGTACCTCTGGAGGCATGTGCTCGGCGTGCGCGGCGTTCTGTGCGTGTTACTTGGTCTTTGCATGTTGTACGTGGGAAGAAGAACGGCCCTCATTGGAGATGCTTGCATGGCACACTAGCCATAATCAAGTGTCAAGTCAGGACGAGCATCCTTAATTAAAAGTAGCTGAAAGTGGCCATTTTTAGACACTAAATCAGCCATTAAATGGCCTGGACGGCTCAAAGTCATACAAACAGCTTCATGTGATGTGCATTTCCTCTGTGGTTGTTGAAAGCTACTCGTATCATGATTTTGGAGCCAGTGTGTTCACAAAAATGATTCTATATTGTGTGGTGCTGCTTGCTGCTATTGTTGTTGCTGCTAGTTGTTGATGCTACCGCTGCTACTAAAACACAATGCTCACCCTTGGACCTAAAATGGTTTTTAAAACCTCCATCAGGAGACCCAACCTGGTAATCATAACCTGAACGCTAATCAAGATTGAATATTAGGACCAAGATGGTTCGGGAGGGAACATCGAGTACACTACTTAAAGGGGCTGCATAAAGATGCATGTTGAAGAACACTTGGAACAGTTCAAGCCACTGCCCCGCCTATCCCTCTCACAAAACCCTCCCTCACCCACCTCGCTTGCACAAGAGACATGCCCCCTCAGCACTCCCCCGCAACCCCTGCACCGCCCCAATAACCCTCCCCCAAACCCTTCCTTTGCTCGCCCTCGCCTCCCTCCTTCAATCCCCCCACACCCCTCCCCCTTACCCCCCCTTCCCAAAATCCTTCCTCGCTTGCTTCTCTCTCTCTCTCTCTCTCTCTCTCTCTCTCTTCCTTGACTGCCATAGATTGCGTTGGGCACCCTTGTGGTGATGAAGAACGATGAAGGGGATTGCTTGCAAGCCATTTTCACACTATCAACACCTTTCACTTCCCCATTGGCACCAACGAGTGGTGCAGCCTACATGGCACACATGCTAGGGTAGGGTCATTTGTGGGTCCAAAAGTGGTCCAAAATGACTTCCTATCAAACGTTGCACGGGAAGCTAACTAAACGATGTCCTGGAGTGCTAAATGCCTCTGAGTAATGAACGGATCATAGAGGTCAGCAAACACATGACTACGAATTCACGATCAATAATGGAGATAACATTTGCAATCTCCAAGACTAATGGACAACATTTAGAGCCGTTAGCACGATAAGAGCCAATTTGAAAGGCAATGTATTGCTCACAAACCCGGTGTGACCAACCCAATGTGATCTCCAAGACTCAAGAGGTGATCCAAGCCCCCGGTGGTGCCCCTCATGCTCGCCCACATATATCCCCCATCTAAGCCTACATAACACAGCAACATAGTATGAGCAGGGGCCCTCACCATTCAGCATGCTCTGCCAATACAAGAGCAAGGGAAAACCAAATCCAATTCAAGACCCCGTACACACACACACACTTGGTGAAGGGGATCAGAGAGCCAAGCCGTACACACACAAACACACATACCTATATACATATTATATTCGACCAAAAGACAAGTGCAAAAGAGAACTACTCTCACTCCAGAACAAATGTCCAGAATACAATACTGGCAGGGTAGGGCTTGCATGCATGGGGCACCTGGCATTGGAGTGGAGGTCCAGTGCGTGCATGGGAAGACGTGGACACCAGGTGTGCACCTGCAGTCAGTTAATCCAACACAGCATGCAATTCTAGCAAAACACCTTGTTCATTCCTTATCGCATTTTGGATAGACCATTTCAGGCCAGAGCGAGTGCAAAGTAAAAAACATTACCCCCTCTGCAGAAACCGCGTAAAATTTTGTGTTACACCAAAGACACCACCTATTGGCACCCAGACCTTTGCTTGAGGTGGTTCCCACTGGGAGGGGCTGGGCTGGGAGGGTGCATCCGGGGTTTGTGGATGGGTGGATGAGAGTACCCATCCCTTGCTGAATTTCAGTTTTCCTCTTCTAAAAGGTTTTCTGATGTGGGTGTGGGTATGTGTCCCCGCATCAGCCAGGGCCCCAAATTAATTTCCTGCCCCCACTCACACAGAGGGTTCCAGATGCAGAAAACAATGTACCACAGCCATGCGCCCCCACTGTACCGCTTGCTGAAGCTGTTGGTGGACGTCTTTGTTGAACAGTCCTCCAGTACTTCCGTCTACACTGTGTCTGCTGGCCGCATGCTAAGCATGGTCTGGTAACACTTGAAATCCCATTTGCTGTATGGCCTCGCCTGCCTCGACAATTCTGAGTTGCCTCTTTATTCGTGAACCAGTTATCCAGCATGTTCTCCGGCGCTGCTATTTTCTGCCAGACAATGTCCCTATGATATTATCCTTTCAGTTACCGACGCCCGAACAATCACAATGGGTTCCTCCAGCAGTCGTGCGCATGGCTCCGGCTCTCACACTGGCAACAAGGTGCATCCAGGGTTGAGCTCAGCCTCCACCTGTGCATCCATGCATTCCTCCGGGTTGGGAGCCTCAGGACCAAGCTGGGAGGTTGTTTCTCGCAGCACCGTGAATTCCCCAAGTGGGTGGCGGAGACGCTGTTGGCGCGTAACCAACGGCGGTTGTCTGATCAAAGGCGGCCTACACCCCTTCAACGTTGCATGAATGTCCCACCCTGCAGCAGTCAGCACGCCCAGCAGAGTAGGCAGATATGTTAGGTGGCAAGCAACCTGCAACAGGCAGCAGACGGAATGCAGCATGCTGCAAACACGATGCAGCAGAGAGCTGCGAGCCGATTAGACAGCGAGAGATGGCAGCTAATATTCATCAGCAGGCGCAGGTGTTCAGTCAGCAGACTGTGGTGGTTTGTTGGGCCACCAAGTCAGCCTCACCACCCAGCACCTCCTTGAATTACCCTGAGTTTGGCAGGGGATTACTGCAGCGCACGTTCGAGAAACCCGCAGGCACGACAGGACCCTCTGGACCAGCGCGCCATATGAAGCAGCCCATTCATCCATTCCCCTTTCCTTCCCTTGCCCACACCGTCTGTCGACCCCACCATCCGGTGCCTTCCTACCCCGCACTAGGACTTCGGGCCAGACTGTACTGCAGCAGAGTCATTGCTGTGCATTGAGTCCTTTGTATTTGCAGAAGAAGGCGCAACGTCTCGCAGTAGCTCCCAGCCCCTCCGGTGTGCGCGAGGATGAAATGCTCCAGGGTGTGTGCTTCTCCCCTGTGCAGTGTCCACCACCTTGCCAGGCCTGCTCTGCCCCCCCCCTCCCCTCTGTTTGCTACTCAAGGCGGCATTCGGCACAGACACCGCCTTCTCTTAGGGAGACAGCCATTGGCACATTCTGGTTGGCCTCGAGCATTTCACAGAATGGCTTCTGGTCCTTTGCTGCTCAAAGGGGCCTCTGTGTGCACATAGAGAGTGCGCGAGCGTGCCGGGCAAAGTTTTCCCCTATTTTCTCAGTTGTCCATTTTTAGTCTGTGTGTTGGGGAGCCCCAAGAAGGCAGAGGTGCTGTTGCCATTCTGCCCACACGTGGGGCCCCGAGAGGGCAGGGTTTAGATAGCCTGGGCTCGAGGAGGGAGTGATGTTTGGGGGTAATGCATTGGGATAGATGGCTGGAGGGTTGATTTGGGTGCTGGGCACGCTGGGCGTGCGCAGGGCAAACGTACCCTCATAGTGGGACTGTCACCCAGTGCCAAACCGTGTGTCATGTAAACACCGGACGAAAAGCCCAAACCACCGGACAAGCCAATTTTTTTTTGCTGGGAGCAACTCCCCCCTCCGCCTCTATAAACAACATGCGCATGTTGTGATGGGTACCGGCCCCGGAGATCCCCCCCCAACGTCGGGTTGGACAAAAAACACATGTTTTTGAGCTTTTCAGAGAAAGGGCAACACACTGGCCATGTCCATTTTGGTCAAACTGCTTGCAAGCAGAGAGAGCCTGCGGGGGTGTTCTGATGGCGACGCGTATCCTTGTTGGTGTTTGAGGTTGGGGTCATTCAGACAGTTTCAAAGTGACGGTGCTGAAGAGGGCACTCGGGTGGGGGTGAGCGGAGTGTTTTGGGAGTGCAGTGGGGCTGACCCACAGGGGCTGGACCCCACAGTACAAGGTCGCAAAAGTGACGCAAGGCATTCAACGGTAAAATCTTGCAAAGTGTTGTGGTCCTTGTAATGGAATCACAAAGTGCTGTCACTGTCCGTCATCACAGAGATCAGTGCAATCAGCATCTTCGGAGCCCCAAGGGGTGCGCGGGGTTGGGGTGGGTGAACCATGAAGGCGAAGAATACTGCATGCACACCCTGTTTATGCCTGGTGCACATAGTACGCACGTAACCTTCGCTTTGTGGGCGCATACTAGACGCATGCCATTGGCAGGCGCATAGTAGGCAATCTTCCCCTCGCGTCGGTCCTTTTTTCGCAGTCGCAGTTGCGCCTCCTCGTGGTGATATTTTGTGTTGCCTTTGTCAACCATCTCATGCTTGATTTTTGTGGAGCCAACTGAGTTGCGGCCCATGTTGCAGAAACCGACACCACAGGCCGCAATGTTGTGCTCCCTGACCTTTGCATTGGAGTCCATCTTTGGTATAGGAGATCGTTGACAGATGATAACAAAGAGTGGCGAAAACCGTGGCAAAATAGGGACAACCTAGTTACAAATCAAAAGGTTTGCATCCAACAAATCACAAGCTAGCCTTGCAACCTTTTGAAAGGTCACTTGTTGTTGACCCAGTGGTGCATCATTCACAAACGTTGACCCTGCCCATTAATCCAACAATAACACTCGGCAAAGCCATTCAAGAGAGCAAGCAATGTCCTAGAACTCAACGACACAATCTAACAGCAAAGTTGTCAACAACCACAAAATAGCCAGAAAAAGGCTATTGGAGCGGGGAACAGCAATGGGAGACCTTCTCCCCCTTTGTTTTGATGCCGTCGGGTGAGCCTTGCTATGACATGTCGGTACCGACACGGACCTGATGTAATGGGCGAGGTGCGATCCTAAGGGGGTTAGCGATCACCAAGTGACCACGTCCCGCACCGGCCAGCGCCCCTCTTGACCCTCGCAGAGACAGACCATCTCACCATTGAAGACCACGCTCGATAGCCATGAAGGCCAAGCAGTGTCGGAGTGGAGGGAAGCTTGTTGCCAATGAGTGTCCTTTTCAAGGCATTTTGGCCTCTATGTGGCTTGTGGGGGGGCTGATACACATGGGAGAATGCGGTGTAGAAGTGCGTGGCACGCAGCAAGTGGGCCTTTGCATAGACGGCCAGTGCACCATTGCAAGTTCCTTGAACGCTAGTGCAATCGAAGAAGGGTCGTGCATTGTCCATTGTCCGGTCCCATCTTATTTTTAGAAGGATAGGGCGGCCCCCAAAGTGGCCATTGTCCGACAAGTTCAACCTGCATCATAGGACAGACCGGTCTTACAAAGCCAGCGCGGTCATGGGGTGGTGGCCTTCAGGGGGTCCTTTTGTGGGTTTCCGGCTTTTTAGTGTTTCATTGGTGCATGAAGATGGTGCCTAAGGGCCACCGTCAACTATTTTATGCAGATTTTCTCTGACATCAAGTCACAAGTGACACAACATAACCCGCATTGGAATTCTCCTTGAACAAAACATTATTTGTCACTCCCCCCCCCCCCCCCCCGTGGAACACCCCTTCCGAGAGTCCCTCAAAGAGGACCACCGGGCGTCGCTAGAAAAAAGAAGACCACGAATCTTCAGAAGTATGGGAGGCATTGGAGAGAATGCTAACGCCGAGCGACATCGCCATGTGTGACACCGAGCCGGACGAATCCATGCTCAGGGGGGCGCTGGCAGGGGCCATTTGGACACCCAACGGGGCTCATAGGCAGGGTCTGCGCCCGGACGACCGCTGCCCCTACTGCCCCCAAGGGGTCTGGGAAGACGAGGAGCACTTGCTCTGGCAGTGCACAGCATGGAAGACAGCCAGGGAACCCTTTTTAGCGGATGTCATGATCTTGGCTCGAGCGCTGAAATTGGGGTCGCTGTCGGAATGGCCACCGTGCCTGCGCCTATGTGGGCTGATGCTGGAGTCCGTGGTCACCCGCAGCGGGCCGGTGCGGGGGCCGGGATCGAAGGAAAGCTGCAGGGAATTGAATGGGATCTCTCGGCACTAGCTACTCCGCCCCAGAGAAGACTACCATGAAGCTGGGCGGCAGTGGGATGCACTCGCCCGGGCAAGACAGAAGTGGGCAAAGGAGGATAGTAAGCCACTGGAGCAGTTCATTCACAAATTGCATGGCATGTTCCGGGCAGTGCTGCGGGCCAGAATGCAACATGAGGAAGAAGGGGGCCTCCTCTTCCTAGTGCAGGAGCGCAGAGTGCAGCGGGAGAGCTATCCATGGCACCAACTTCATCCCCGGCCCGAAAGCCCAACAGACGGTCCTACCGGCCATGGGGACGCTACCCAGGGACTGGAAGTGGGTTGTGGACTTCCTGCCAGCCATGCTCAAATGGCTGCAGGAGTTGCAGTGCCTCTCCACGGATGACACCCTACCGCAGGGGTACAGGCAAGTGTCCTTCATGGAGCTCACCCTAGATTTCGAGTACCATGCGGGAACACCCCTACCACCCACCCCGCAGTCCAAATTCATGGGCACGAAAATGTCTTTGCAAGAAAAAGGTGGGGTGGTCCGGCTGCCGGTTACCCTGCTGGGAAGAGCGGGTGGGAAGGAGTCCATCCTGCCAGCAGCAAGCACTATGCAGTGCCGCTCACCGATGCCACTCAGGGGGATCTGGTCGTAGGCGTGAACGGGCGCCCCCTCTTCATCCGGCCCATGTTGGTATGGCATCACTTGAAACGGCTCCAAGAGTACAATTCCGAACGGTAGGCGGGACAGCCGCCATTGAGAGTGGCAAAGCAGCGCTAGAGGCGGCGGCGCGCCCAAGGGAAGGTAGCAGACGCATAGCGCGGAAGTTAATAGAGGCGGGGGGGATGCCCGTGCAAAGGAGGGGCCAAGAAAGGGGTAAAGGTGTACGACAGCGATTTCTACGCAAGCCCGGTGGTGCCGTAGGGGGCCCGCAGAGGCTCGTTGTACAAGGTGAAAGGGCCCATAGACTGGGCGGCGGCGCCCATGCCGGGTGGAGCGCCGATACTTTTTATCCCACCTGAGTGGTGCGCCAAGGCCAGGTGCCCGGAAACTCAGCCGCGACTCCCGCGGCTATGGTTGGGCGCTCCGCATCAACACAGACAACGCTCCACGTGCGTTGCGATGGGCAAGGGGTACGGCATTGCCATAGCAAACAACACCCTGGGCACCCCCTCCTCCCCAAGACGTCGCCTGGGCCGGTGGGCAAGTTGCGAGCGGCTGGGTGGCACACCCAGGGCGGGGGCTGGGGGGGGGGCTAAGCGACCCAAGCGGCTACAACCGCTGGTAGCGGGCGGCACACGGGCCCACAAGAGAGGAAGGGCGCACCCAGAAACCCCCCCAGGCTAAGCATGCATGTGTGAGGCTGCGCGAGGCAGCTAGGCATGGAGGTATATAAACCCCACCCCTCCAGAGGTTCTGGCCCAGGCGAGCCCCTAAGATGCAACCCAAGCGGATGCCAAACAAGACGCATACAGGTCCCTGTGCGCTGGCTTGATTTTGATGGCGCCTTAGGTGACCACAGGCACCTTGGACCCATGCAGGTCTCCCTCTTTAATATTGCCCCCCCCCCCCCCCGGGTGCACACACATAGGAGTGCAAGGAGTGCTACGGGCCTTCGGTTGACTATGCACGTAGCTTAGATGCAAGTTTAAAATCAAGGGACGCTTGGAATCATGGTGGCACCCAACAAATGGCATCATGCAAGGGTGCCCCCTATCGGTCATTGTTATTCATGTGCTCACCACCATGAGGAAACGAATGACCGACAATGTACGTTGGCCGGTGACGATTTAATCACGCGGACTACCGCGCAGCCCTATGTATAGCGACCAAGATTGCCATCAGACATTAGACATTAGACTTTTATGGACCGCCATTATGCAACCATAAACGCACACCCCCCACGTTGATGATGGAAGACACCCATCCCGCCCGCTGTACAACCCACGTTGGACATCCCCAATGTAAGATGCCCCAGCTATGTGTATAGCGACCTAGTCGGCTATCAGACATCAGACATCAGACTTTTATGGACCATCATTACCCAAACCATAAACCAACCTCCCCCATCCCCCCTTGTGGTGTAGTACAACCCCCCCCCCCCAATGGAAGTTGCCTCCCTTGTGGCCCTTCCCTAGTCCTTCTAGCCCCCCCCCCCCCACTCATGAGTGCTTTCTTGCATCAGGAAGTATGGAAAATGATTCGGAAAATACCCCCTGCTTGGTGTTGTGTGTTTGTGTTTAGGAAGCATGGAAACCGCACCCACTCACTACACTCTTCGAGGTGTAGATTTTCTTTCTGTGGCCTCAACCCTAGCGTTGTAGGGCCATCAGACACCATTGCAAAGTAAACCAACAGATTTGCCGCATTGATAAGCATATATCCTCCCACAGACACACACACACACACACACACACACACACACGCACACACACTTTGACATAGCGTAGGCACTGTGGGGATGCCCTTGCTTCAAGCCTTGGTTCGGGGGGGGGGGTGCCTCTCCTTTCTTTACATGTTTTGCACCGGGGAGGGGGGAGACTTTAGAGAACTGCCGGGGGGGGGGGTTTAGTCACGGGTGCGGGAGGGTGTTCTTTTCTATGTCTCACAGGTGTTTCTTTTCATGCAAAAAAAATTGACAACAATGAAAATAATCATTTCACAACTTGCAGGTATGCCATGCTATGCTGTGCAGTGTTGTGGTGTGTCTCCGTAGGTCCCCGAAGGTCCGAAGCCGGTTAGAAGCCCCCCCAATCACTTTCATAGCCCCCTCCCATCAATTTCATAGCCCCCCCCCCATCAATTTCATAGCCCCCCCATCAATTTCATATGCCCCGCCTATCAATTTCATAGCCCCCCCCATCCATTTCATAGCCCCCCCCACATCCATTTCATAGCCCCCCCCATCAATTTCATAGCCCCCTCCCATCCAATTCATAGCCCCCCCCACATCCATTTCATAGCACCCCCCTATCAATTTCATAGCCCCCCCCCTCCATTTCATAGCCCCTCCCACATCAATTTCATAGCCTCCTCCCATCAGTTTCATAGCCCCCCCCCATCAATTTCATAGCCCCCCCATGAATTTCATAGCCCCTCCCCCATCAATTTCATAGCAACCCCCCCATCAATTTCATATGCCCCCCATCAATTTCATAGCCCCCCCCCTCCATTTCATAGCCCCTCACGCATCAATTTCATAGCCTCCTCCCATCAATTTCATACCCCCCTGCCCTATCAATTTCATAGCCCCCCCCCCTATCAATTTCATAGCCCCCCCCCCCATCAATTTCATAGCCCTACCCCCCAATCAATTTCATAGCCCCCCCCCCATCAATTTCATAGCCCTACCCCCCATCAATTTCACAGCCCTACCCCCCATCACTTTCATAGCCCCATCCCCATCAATTCCATAGCCCCAGCCCCATCAATTTCATGGGTCCCCCCCATTCAATTTCATAGCCCCCCCCCATCAATTTCATCGCCCCCTGCCCTGTCAATTTGGTAACCCCCCCTTTATCGATCCGTCAAATGTTTTGGGGGTCTACACCCCCCAGATAACTGACGCATAGGCATGCGTCAGGTATTTGACGGACATACATCCCTCAAATATTTTCGGGGTGTAGACCCCCCAAATATTTGGCGGATCCACATCCGTCAATTATTTTGGGGGTGCAGACCCCCCAAATATTTGACGGATGTATGTCCGTCAAATATTTTCGGGGTCTACACCCCCCAGATAACTGACGCATGGGCATGCGTCCAATGTTTGACGGACAGACATCCGTCAAATATTTTGGGGGTGTAGGCCCCCCAAATATTTGTCGGACATACATCCGTCAAATATTTTTGGGATGTAGACCCCCCAAATATTTGATGGACATACATCCGTCAAATATTTCGGGGGTCTACACCCCCGAGATAAGTGACGCATGGGCATGCGTCAATTATTTGACGGACATACATCTGTCAAATATTTTGGGGGTGTAGACCCCCCCAAATATTTGACGGGCATACATCCGTCAAATATTTTGGGGGTGTAGACCCCCCAAATATTTGACCGACATACATCCGTCAAATATTTCGGGGGTCTACACTCCCCAGATAACTAACGTATGGGCATGCGTCAACTAGCTGACGGACATACATCCGTCAAGTATTTTGGGGGTGTAGACCCCCCAAATATTTGACGGACATATATCCGTCAAATATTTTGGGGGTCTACACCTCCCAGATAGCTGACGTATGGGCATGCGTCAAATATTGGACGGACATACATCCGTCAATTATTTGGGGGGTGTAGACCCCCCAATTATTTGACGGATGTATGTCCGTCAAATATTTGGGGGGTCTACACCCCCCAGATAACTGACGCATGGGCATGCGTCAAATATTTGACGGACATATATCCGTGAAATATTTTGGGCGTGTAGACCCCCCAAATATTTGTCCGATATACATCCGTCAAATGTTTTGGGGGTGTAGACCCCCCAAATTTTTGACGGACATTCATCCGTCAAATATTTGGGGGGTGTAGACCCCCCAAATATTTGACGGGCATACATCCGTCAAATATTTTTGGGGTCTACACCCCCTAGATAACTAAGGCATGGGCATGCGTCAAATATTTGACGGACATACGTTTGTCAAATGTTTTGGGCGTGTAGACCCCCAAAATATTTGACGGACATACATCGGTCAATTATTTTGGGGGTGTAGACCCCCCAAATATTTGACGGATGTATGTCCGTCAAATACTTTGGGGGTCTACACCCCTAAGACAGCTGACGCATGGGCATGCGTCAAATATTTCACGGACATACATCTGTCAAATATTTTGGGGGTGTAGACCCCCAAATATTTGACGGACATACATCCGTCAAATATTTCGGGGGTCCACATCCCCAGATAACTGACGCATGGCCATGCGTCAAATATTTGACGGACATACATCCGTCAATTATTTTGGGGGTGTAGACCCCCCAAATATTGGACGGACATACTCCGTCAAATATTTTGGGGGTCTACAACCCCCAGATAATTGACGCATGGGCATGCGTCAAACATTTGACAGACATACATCCATCAAAAATTTTGGGGATGTAGACCACCCAAATATTTGACGGGAATACATCCGTCAAATAGTCTGGCGGTGTAGATCCCCCAAAAATTGGACGGACATACATCCGTCAAATATTTTGGGGGTGTAGACCCCCCAAACATTCGCCGGATGTGGGTCCGTCAAATATTTTGGGGGTCTACACCCCCCAGATAACTGACGCATGGGCATGCGTCAAATATTTGACGGACATACATCTGTCAATGATTTTGGTGCCGTAGACCCCCCAAATATTTGACGGACATTCATCCGTCAAATATTTTGGAGGTGTAGATCCCCCAAATATTTGACGGACATAAATCCGTCAAATATTTGGGGGGTCTACACCCCCTATATAATTGACGCATGGGCATGCGTCAAATATTTGACGGGCATACATCCGTCAATTATTTGGGGGGGGGTCGACCCCCCAAATGTTTGACGGACATACATCCGTCAAATATTTTGGGGATGTAGACCCCCCAAATATTCGACGGATGTATGTCTGTCAAATATTTTGGGGGTCTACGCCGCCCAGATAAATGACGCATGGGCATGCGTCAAATATTTGACGGACATACATCCGTCAATGATTTTGGTGGTCTAGACCCCCCAAATATTTCACGGACATTCATCCGTCAAATATTGGGGGGGTCTACACCCCCAAAATATTTGACGGATGTATGTCCGTCAAATATTTGGGGGGTCTACACCCCCAAAATATTTGACGGATGAATGTCCGTGAAATATTTGGGGGGTCTAGACCACCAAAATCATTGACGGATGTATGTCCGTCAAATATTTGACGCATGCCCATGCGTCATTTATCTGGGCGGCGTAGACCCCCAAAATATTTGACAGACATACATCCGTCGAATATTTGGGGGGTCTACACCCCCCAGATAACTGACGCTTGGGCATGCGTCAAATATTTGACGGACATACATTCGCCAATATTTTGGGGTCGTAGACCCCCCAAATATTTGACAGATCCACATCCGTCAAATATTTCGGGGGTGTAGACCCCCCAAACATTCGACGGATGTATGTCCGTCAAATATTTTGGGCGTCTACACCCCCCAAATAACTGACGCATGGGCATGCGTCAAATATTTGACGGACATACATCCGTCAAATATTTTGGGGGTGTAGACCCCCCAAATATTTGACGGACATACATGCGTCAAACATTTTGGGGGTGTGCACCTCCAAAATGTTTGACGGATGTATGTCCGTCAAATATTTTGGGGGGGTCTACACCCCCTAGATAACTGACACATGGGCATGCGTCCAATATTTCACCGACATACATCCGTCAAATATTTTGGGGGTGTAGACCCCCCAAATATTTGATGGACATAAATCCAAAATATTTGGGGGGTCTACACCCCCCAGATAACTGACGCATGGGCATGCGTCAAATTTTTGACGGGCATATATCCGTCAAATGTTTGACGCATGCCCATGCGTCAGTTATCTGGGTGTGTACACCCCCCAAATATTTGACGGACATACATCCGTGAAATATTTTGGGGGTGTAGACCCCCCAAATATTGGGCGGACATCCATCCGTCAAATATTTTGGGGGTCTACACCCCCCAGATAACTGACGCATGGGCATGAGCCAAATATTTGACGGACATACATCCGTCAAAAATTTCCGGGGGTGTAGACCCCCCCAATTTTTGACGGACATACATCCGTTTTTTGGGGATGTAGACCACCCAAATACTTCACGGATCCGCATCCGTCAAATATTTTGGGGACGTAGACCCCCCAAATATTTGACAGACATATTTCCGTCAAATATTTGGGGGGTCCACACCCCCCAGATAACTGACGCTTGGGCATGCGTCAAATATCTGTCGGACATACATTCGTTCACTATTTTCTTAGGCGTCACAAGTTGCCCACCCTCTAGGACCCCGTATACGCGCGATTTGACAATATTCTACATTTCTACTTTGAGTATGTTATTTGACGTATGTGACCAAAGTTGTTGGCAGAGCTGTGTGATACCCGTTGAAATACGTGTTGATGTGTTAGCCTTGTGTATCCCCGTCTTCTAGTGTGTTGTATTTGACGTTTTTCTGAAGCTGGCCGAAATTTCGGCCAGGTTTTGGGTAACATTGCAAACAACTATGTGTATATGCAGTTTTTGACCCTTCTGGCCGAAAGTTCGGCCAGCTTTTTGGTTTCCTGGTGAATAGGCATAGTTATTTTCATTTTTCTCAGGGCTGGCCGAAATTTCGGCCAGCTTTTTGGTCTGTTCACTATTCAAGCACTTATATTCTGGTTTTTGGGCGCGCTGGCCGAAATTTCGGCCAGCTTTTCCTATTTTTGAACATTTAAGCAATTATTTCCCCTTTGAACACACCTGGCCGAAATTTCGGCCAGCTTGCGATTGTCGTTGTTCATGAGTATTACACCATACACTCCTACATAACTGTTTTCTTGTCTCAGCATTAATGTCTTCTGCTATTAATGTCAATGTTGTACATGCTGCAGTTACTGGTGCTTTTGGTACTACAGCCAAAGGGCTGTTGCGAAATGCATTACTTGGTGGGACTCTGCAAAAGCTTTTGCAATTCTGCCTTTTGTTGCGGAAGAATCGCAGGAGCCGGCACTCCTTGACACAGCTGAAGGCCGCCGCCACTGAGAAGAAGCCCCCACGATGGTACATGACATTTTTGTCACAGTTCCATGCCCTATACTGCCTGCTGCGCCGTATGGCCCTCCCATACTCTAACTGTGGGTCTGGTTACAACTGGGGTATTATGTCCTGCCGCTAACGCCGTAAGGTAGGAGTCCTTGGTCAGTGTAACACTAAGCAGGAGTCCATTCACCATCGTGCTGGACTAGCAGCACACAACTTGTGGAACACCATGCACCGTAGGCAAGTTTGTATATGGTTTGATAACCTGAGGCGTTACAGGTCGGGAGCTGATCCCCATTCACCCGACTTAACCCTAAACTGTACAGTTGTTGCTGTTTTGCACACTACTGCCCTACCTGCATACCGGGGTCTGCCGGAGCTGGCCGAAATTGAGGCCAGGGTACCAAAGGTTGCTGATGACATCTTTCGCTCACATAGAGCATTGTTTGATCGTATTGATGTTGCCAACCAAGGTATTCAGAGAGTTTGGGTTCGTGCTCCTTTGGATATTGCCAGAAAAAATGTTCGTTCCCTCAACCGGAGACCCTTTTTCCTGTCTGAGCTCCGCTCTGGCACACACAAAGAGCTTTTGCAACTCGTGGTTGATTTGTCATGTGTGGAACACCGCACCAGACACTGTGTTCCGCTGCTTGTGGACATGAAAATACACTTTGCCCTACTTAAGCTGTGTTATGGTGCTGCTTATGTTCCGTGGAATGTACCACAATTACTGTTGGGTTTTCCTTTGGTGTACGGAGTATGGCATAGCCATAAGTATTGCGTTGAATTGATCTACAGGGCGTTCCTGCCGTTCATTAAGTTTTTGGAGCAGGGGAACAGCCTTCACGTTGGGTCTATCCTCCCTCGCAAGGTCAAGGTCATCCATATGGAGAAGACGTTGCTTGGACTCATGCTAGCCACATCGTCCAATAGAGGCAGACTAGATGAGCGCGTCACTTCCCTGCTCAATAGCCAGCGGGACTTGACACCAATTCAGCGCAAGGGTTTGCGTATGTTATTAGCCCTTAAGGCTTTGCTGTACACATACTGTCCAGCTGCTTTCAGCATTGGGACTTTGGTTCGTGAGTGCAACTGGGAGGGACGGGGGGCAGGTTCCGGTATTGTAGCTAAGCAGGCACTTGAGATGTCCCTACTGCTCATGCTGAACATCCTAAAGCCCGAGGAACAGTTAACCACGGAGTATGTGAAAATTACCGCTGTTGCTCTTTTGTTTTGGAGTCGGTGGCATTCCGCCTCCCTAGGGTGTATCCACTCTGAGGAGCTGGGTGAGGCACTTCTGAGTCGGTTCTCAGCCCACTGTCGCCGCAACACTGCCTGTACTAGTGTCCAACAGTCGTCTGATTTATTTCTGACACTTCCCCCTGTCCAACCGGGAGAGAAAGTTTTGCGTGGTGTGCTGACTGAGAGATCCGTGGCAATGTTCTCTGCCAATCTTAAACAATTCATCTTGACAGCCCATACACAGAGCCTGCCCATTTGTGTTCCCGTTCCGGACTATAAAGTTGAGGTGAGAAGACTGGATGCAGTTGAGGATTTGACGTTCCCCGGTACCATGTCTAGGACACGAATCACCACAGACCGTTTAAAAGTGGTTCTGTTGCATGCAATGCAAAATCTGGTTGCGCGTACCAGGGTTCCTGAGGGTGTTGAGGATTTTTTACAGACAAATGCACCTGCCCGCACTGCTGCCGAGCAAGGGGTGTTGCGTACTGCACATGCTTCTATTCGCGCTGCCAACCGTGCACCGCCTGCTGCTGCTGCTGCTGCTCCTGGTGGAATTGCCTTGCCCCCAAAGCCCCGAGCCAGAGGCCCCCCAATACCCCCCCCGCCCCCCCCCCCCCGCCCAGTACCCCCCCCGCCCTTGATGATTCCATTGCTGTCGACTCTTGTGATAGTGACCAGGATATTGATTGTGATGCAGACAGCGTTGCCTCCTTTGAAGCCCTAGATGAGGTGGAACACATCGGTGTGGATACCCAGGATTGGGACTGATTTCTGTTTGCAGCTGTGTTTGTCACTGTGGTATGGGTTCTGCCACGCATTGCCAGTGATTTTGGTGTGTCTATTTGCTGTTTTATGTTTTTCTGGCCGAAATTTCGGCCAGACTTGTTGTTTTGTCATATGGCTACCCCCAGAACACAAATGACTTAAGGTTCTGGCCGAAATTTCGGTCAGCCTCTCAGAATGGTATTTGTACACAGTGGTTTGACATGCAGAGCAGTGCTGGCCGAAATTTCGGCCAGGTTATCCGAATTTCCTGTCAGGCAGTCCGTTTTGGTCCTTTTTTGGTTGATCTGTGCTTGTTATTTGCTATCTGGGAACTCTCCCCTTCATGAAATGTTGCCCTGTAGCCGTTTATTTTATGACTGAGCCTGGAGGGGTATTGCAGGACATGGCTGTTTCGCCAGATGGTGAGCCTGCAGCAGACAATGGGCAATCTCAAGAGCAATCCCAGTCTCAAGAGGACCAGGCGAGCACAGAGGGACTTCAAAAGAAGCCTAAGGCCGCACCAAAGAAAAATTCATCATCCTCCATCAAGTTATCCGACTGGGTTACGTCAACGACGAAAATAAAGGTTCGGTGGAATCAGATTATTATCGACCACGGCCGAAAATTTGGGCAGGTCCGTAGGATTTCGGATGATCGCGTGCAACGCCGCTACGACAATCTGAAGGCAGCCCCGCCTGTGGATTACATCCAGGATCTTCTTTTTTATAAAGTCACTCGTATGTGTGTTGTGGTATTCTTCTCGATAGTACCGTTTTCGCGTCTGAATTTTCGACCCTGCTGTTACGAATATTCCTGTTGCACAGCCACTCGCTGGGTTCTGTTGGGGGGTCAGCATGTTTACACTGCTGCCCAAAAACACAAGACCGAATTTGAGATGAAAAATATGGAGACTCCGGATTGGACCCTGGTATTTGGTGGTTATGAAGTCAAACAGGACTGCCCCCTGCGGACTAGGCGCCGGCTTGCAGGCTTACATCAAATCTAGACCACTGCTGGCTCAGCATCCACCACATCGGAGCGAATGTCCCTACTCCCGGATAGGCTTGAGGATGAGGATGCCAATGAGTACACCCTGTACCATCACATTACTGTTATGCTTGAAGAGTGTGGTGTTACTGCCGAGGAAGGCACTGTGGTGTGTTTCATTTATTAATTCGGTTTTGTCGATCGACCTGGCCGAAATTTCGGTCAGCTTCTGTGTTCCACATGTTCTCCTGTGCAGAGTGCTGTTGCCAAACGGTGGGGTGGCGTTGGGCGTTTGGTGAGATTTGTGGGTCTTCCTTCAATAGACGCCATGGCAGCCATGGAAAAGCGTGGACTACATCCCGCACTGGGTACGTTCAAGGAAGTGGAAGGCATCACGGCTGACAGACTTCGCGAGATCGTAGGTTACATGGATGGGACACAAAGTACCCTACCTGGTCTCAAAAAAATTATAAAAGATGTTAAAAAGGCCCAGATGTGGTCCTGGCACATTCTTCATCCCGAGGCGGTTACCAATGGGCTTGTGAACAACACCAAAGGTATGTTTTGGTCAAACAGGGGTTTGTATTCGAATAAATCGACCGACCTGGCCGAAATTTCGGCCAGCTTGTGTGTCGTTCAATGAATGCACAATAGGAGCCCACCCTGTGCTACCACCTGTCTGCAGCTACACTTGGTACTATCGAGATGGCCAAAAGGCAGTGCGCTATTGCATCACACCTCAAGGTAGCCTATGGCAGTTGGACCTGGACTGAAGAAAACCCCTGGCCCCCGTGGTCAGCAGTAATTAAGGCCCCTCTTTGGAAGGAACCCAAATATGAGGGGTTGCGGGGATTGTTGCAGAAGCCTGTTGCTAAGCCTGTTTGTGAAAAATCTGATACTGGTCTGGTCAATATCCACTGTGCTAGGGAGTCCCTCGTTGAGTCAAGCACAGGCAAACTCATTGCAGAGTCAGGCCGTGTGGAACTGATGGCAATGCGTTGTGGAGTCCCTGTTCCCAGTATCATTAGTTCAGTGCCCTTTGCTGCTTGTGTCATTGAGGTGCCCCGCCTCTATACAGCTGGTTTGCTTAACCTGGTTGCGCAGCTGCTTTTGTCCGGTGTGCCTGTGTTCATTGCGGGTGAGTCTGCTGATATGAAAGCCACTGTTGCTGCTTTGAAGGCCACTGTGGCTGAGGATATGTATCAGTGTGATGTTGCACTTTACAATTTGTCAAGCAAGACCCCGCTGTACACTTCTACGTCCCATCTGGTTTCCATTTGTTCTGCCACTGCCTTTGATAACAGGCTTCCCCGTTACGTGGCTTTTACTGAAGGACCCATGTCGTCTGTGATGCCTGTTGAAATATTCTCATTTCTTTTGAGCCTGGTTCCGGTCCCAGAACGGGCAGGCAACTGGTTTTTGCTGGGGACTCTGTCTGTGTATTTTGCAAGTATGATGTCTACCAGGTTTTCCAAGGACTGTAATGTTGTGTGTGCAGTTTTGGGTGAGGAGACTATTGTGCCCGATGACTTTGTTCAGCTCATCAGAGCAGGTATCACCAACGCCGACACGTGCCCCCCCAAGTCATGGGAGGATGTGTACCACGACATGGGGGTTAGGTATGTAGATGAGGATCCTTAGGAGCAAGATGGGGAGGCAGAGTCGCAACCAGAGACACAGACCTCAAAGAAGAAACCCAAAACTGCCCCTGCCCCCTCACCCAGTGGCACGCAGTGCGCTCAGGCCACCCCAGCTTCCTCCTCAGGCACTGTTGCCCCTACTGGCAAAGGTATGAATACTTTTGTGAATCATTTTTCACCATCCCAGGGTGGAAACACACAGTCACAGAACTCTGCCACTGCCAAGTCTGGTGCTGCAGCCCCTGCCAAGCAGCCTGCAAACACAGGTGCTAAGAAGCCCCGTGCATCTGGTCTGCGCAAGCGCTAATGCC
Organism: Eutreptiella sp. 'Long Island Sound 2002'; assembly: GCA_964036045.1. Lineage (NCBI taxonomy): Eukaryota > Euglenozoa > Euglenophyceae > Eutreptiales > Eutreptiaceae > Eutreptiella > Eutreptiella sp. 'Long Island Sound 2002'. Next base: position 126,301,449 of record OZ038378.1, on the reverse strand, counting down.
AGTCCTGCTGCTTATATTGCCTGTCAGCATGAAGTCTGGCCGAAATTTCGGCCAGCATGCAGTCCTCAGCCTCTTCAGCCTTTTATTATTGTGTTTCCCCATAGGCACTGCAAAAGTCTGCTTTGATTCGTCAGGTGGCAAGTATTTGCTTGTAATTGAGTATATTATGTTGCACACCCCGTTCAAATGTCACTGCTCCTGTGTTCCTTGCTCATGTCTATTGTCTTAGGTACCCATTTCAGTGATCATATTCGGAGTTTCGATGGACCTGGCCGAAATTTCGGCCAGCTTAGGCCTGTCTGTCAAATAGGACCATGTGTTTGGACATTTTTCGAAGAGCTGGCCGAAATTTCGGCCAAGTTGGTTAAAATAGGAAATACAAGTACATGCTTTGGGATAGTTTTCTGTGTGCTTCAATGAAAGGTATGTTTGGGGTTCCCTCATTTGTGGTGTATAGGGGGGTTCTGTGATCAACCTCGAACAAAGGGGAGAGAAAAATAGGCAGCCCCCCCCCCCCCCCACACACACACACTGGAATGCAGTGGTCTAAATGTAAAATAACACTATATTTTCGTGATTGAATGTCTTTATTTTGAAAATCTGTGTGTTTCCAGAAATGCAAATAATGGCATATATTTGAAATACACACCTTGTTTTTGCATGTTGCCACCAGGGGGGTTTGGGTACCCAAAAAATAACACCCCTTTTCACATACTTTCCCCCTCATTACAACATGGACTTCCGTGGGCCATAGCGCCAGTTGGGGGGTGGGCAACTTGTGACGCCTAAGATTTTGGGGGTGTAGACCCCCCAAATATTTGACAGATCCACATCCGTCAAATATTTTGGGGGTGTAGACCCCCCAAATATTTGACGGACATACATGCGTCAAATATTTTGGGGGTGTACACCCCCAAAATATTTGACGGATGTATGTCCGTCAAATATTTGGGGGGTCTACACCTCCTAGATAACTGACACATGGGCATGCGTCAAATATTTCACCGACATACATCCGTCAAATATTTTGGGGGTGTAGACCCCGCAAATATTTGATGGATATACATCCAAAATATTTGGGGGGTCCACACCCCCCAGATAACTGACGCATGGGCATGCGTCAAATATTTGACGGGCATATATTCGTCAAATGTTTTGGGGGTGTCGACCCCCCAAATATTTGATGGACATACATCCGTGAAATATTTTGGGGGTGTAGACCCCCCAAATATTGGACGGACATCCATCCGTCAAATATTTTGGGGGTCTACACCCCCCAGACAACTGACGCATCGGCATGCGCCAAATATTTGACGGCCATACATCCGTCAAAAATTTCCGGGGGTGTAGACCCCCCCAATTTTTGACGGACATACATCCGTCAACTATTTTGGGGATGTAGACCACCCGAATACTTCACAGATCCGCATCCGTCAAATATTTTGGGGATGTAGACCCCCCAAATATTTGACGGACATATTTCGGTCAAATATTTGGGGGGTCTACACCCCCAAATAACTGACGCATGGGCATGCGTCAAATATTTGACGGATATACATTCATCAAATATTTTGGGGGTGTAGACCCCCAAATATTTGACAGATCCGCATCCGTCAAATATTTTGGGGGTGTGGACCCCCCAATCATTCGACGGATGTATGTCCGTCAAATATTTTGGGCGTCTACATCCCCCAAATAACTGACGCATGGGCATGCGTCAAATATTTGACGGACATACATCCGTCAAATATTTTTGGGGGTGTAGACCCCCCAAATATTTGACGGACATACATCCGTCAAATATTTCGGGGGTGTAGACCCCCCAAATATTTGACGGATGTATGTCCGTCAAATGTTTCGGCGCTCTACACCCCCTACATAACTGACGCATGGGCATGCGTCAAATATTTCACGGACATACATCCGTCAAATATTTTGGGGGTGTAGACCCCCCAAATATTTGACGGACACACATCCGTCACAGATAACTGACGCTTGGGCATGCGTCAAATATTTGACGGACATAAATTCGTCCAATATTTTGGGGGTGTAGACCCCCCAAACATTCGACGGATGTATGTCTGTCAAATATTTTGGGCGTCTACAGCCCCAAATAACTGACGCATGGGCATGCGTCAAATATTTGACGGACATACATCCGTCAAATATTTGGGGGGTTCAGACCCCCCAAAAATTTGACGAATGTATGACCGTCAAATGTTTCGGCGCTCTACACCCCCTACATAACTGACGCATGGGCATGCGTCAAATATTTCACGGACATACATCCGTCAAATATTTTGGGGGTGTAGACCCCCCAACTATTTGACGGACATACATCCGTCACATATATTTGAGATCTACAATCCCCAGATAACGGACGCATGGGCATGCGTCGAATATTTGACGGACATACATCCGTCAATTTTTCGGGGGGTCTACACCCCCTAGATAACTGACGCATGGGCATGCGTCAAATGTTTCACGGACGTGCATTCGTGCAGTATTTTGGGGGTGTAGACCCCCCAAACATTCCACGGATGTATGTCTGTCAAATATTTTGGGGGTCTACACCCCCCAGATAACTGACGCATGGGCATGCGTCAAATATTTGACGGACATACATCCGTCAATTATTTTGGGGGTGTAGACCCCCCAAATATTGGACGGACATACATCCGTCAAATATTTTGGGAGTCTACACCCCCCAGATAACTGACGCATGGGCATGCGTCAAACATTTGACGGACATACATTCGTCCAATATTTTGGGGTTGTAGACCCCCCAAATATTTGACGGATCGACTTCCGTCAAACTTTTTTGGGGTGTAGACCCCCCAAACATTCGACGGATGTATGTCCGTCAAATATTTTGGGCGTCTACACCCCCCAAATAACTGACGCATGGGCATGCGTCAAATATTTGACGGACATACATCCGTCAAATATTTTGGGGGTGTAGACCCCCCAAATATTTGACGGACATACATCCAAAATATTTGGGGGGTCTACACCCCCCCGATAACTCACGCATGGGCATGCGTCAAATATTTGACGGGCATACATCCGTCAATTATTTTGGGGGTGTAGACCCCCCAAATATTTGACCGACATACATCCGTGAAATATTTTGGGGGTGTAGACCCCCCAAAATATTTGACGGACATACATCCGTCAATTACTTTGGGGGTGTAGACCCCCCAAATATTGGACGGACATGCATCCGTCAAATCTTTCGGATGAAAATCCGTCAAATAGTTGGGGGGTCTACACCCCCAAAGTATTTGACAGATGTATAACCGTGAAATATTTGACGCATGCCCATGCGTCAGTTATGTAGGGGGTGTAGAGCGCCGAAACATTTGACGGACATACATTCGTCAAATATTTGGGGGGTCTACACCCCCGAAATATTTGACGGATGTATGTCCGTCAAATATTTGGGTGGTCTACACCCCAAAAATATTTGACGGATGTATGTCCGTCAATTAGTTGACGCATGCCCATGCGTCAGTTATTTTGGGGGTGTAGACGCCCACAATATTGGACGGACATACATCCGTCGAATGATTGGGGGGTCTACACCCCCAAAATATTTGACGAATGCGGATCCGTCAAATATTTGGGACCCCCAAAATATTTGATGAATGTATGTCCGTCAAATATTTGATGCATGCCCATGCGTCAGTTATCTAGGGGGTGTAGACCCTCAAAATATTTGACGGATGTATGTCCGTCAAATATTTGGGGGGTCTACACCCCCAAAATATTTGACGGATGTATGTCCGTCAAATATTTGGGGGGTCTACATCCCCAAAATATTTGACGGATGCGGATCCGTGAAATGTTTGGCTGGTCTACATCCCCAAAATAGTAGACGGATGTATGTCCGTCAAATATTTGGGGGGTCTACACCCCCAAAATATTTGACGGATGTATGTCCGTCAAATATTTGACGCATGCCCATGCGTCAGCTATTTGGGGGGTGTAGTATGGGACGGACATACATCCGTCAAATATTTTGGGGGTGCACACCCCCAAATATTCGACGGATGTATGTCCGTCCAATATTTTGGGGGTCTACACCCCCCACATGATTGACGCATGGCCATGCGTCAAATATTTGACGGAAATACATCCGTCCATTATTTCGGCGGTGTCGACCCCCCAAATATTTGATGAACATACATCCGTCAAATGTTTTGCGGGTGTAGACCCCCCAAATATTTGACGGACATTCATCCGTCAATTATTTTCGGGGTCTACACGCCCCAGATAACTGACGCATGGGCATGCGTCAAATATGTCACGGACATACACTCGTCAAACATTTTGGGGGTGTAGACCGCCCCAATATTTGACGGATCCGCATCCGTCAAATATTTTGGGGTCGTAGACCCCCCAAATATTGGACGGACATACATCCGTCAAATATTTTGGGGGTCTACACCCCCCAGATAACGGACACATGGGCATGCGTCAAATATTTGACGGACATACATCCGTCAAATAATTTGGGGATGTAGACCCCCCAAACATTTGACGGACATTCATCCGTCAAATATTTTGGGGGTGTAGACCCCCCAAATATTTGACGGACATACATCCGTCAAATATTTGGGGGGTCTACACGCCCCAGATAACTAACGCATGGGCATGCGTCAAATATTTCACGGACATACATCCGTCAAATATTTTGGGGGTGTCGACCCCCCAAATATTTGACGGATCCGCATCCGTCAAATATTTTTCCGGGGTGTCGACTCCCAAATATTTGACGGACATATATCCGTCAAATATTTTGGGGGTGTAGACCCCCAAAATATTTGACGGACATACATCCGAAAAATATTTTGGGGGTGTAGACCCCCCAAATATTGGACGGACATACATCCGTCAAATATTTTGGGGGAGTAGACCCCCCAAAAATTTGACGGATCAGCATCCGTCAAATATTTTGGGGGTGTAGACCCTCCAAATATTTGACCGACATACATCCGTCAAATATTTTCGGGGTCTACACCCCCTGGAAAACTGACGCATGGGCATGCGTCAAATATTTCACGGACATACATCCGTCAAATATTTTGGGGGTGTAGCCCCTTCATATATTCGACGGACATACATCCGTCAAATATTTTGGGGATGTAGACCCCCCAAATAATTGACGGATGTATGCCCGTCAAATATTTCCGCGGTCTATACCCCCTAGATAACTGACGCATGGGCATGCATCAAATATTTCACGGACATACATCCGTCAAATATTTTGGGGGTGTAGACCCCCCAAATGTTTGACGGATCCGCATCTGTCAAATATTTTGGGGATGTAGACCCCCCAAATTTTTGACGGACATACATCTGTCAAATATTTTGGGGGTCTACACCCCCGAGATAACTGACGCATGGGCATGCGTCAAATATTTGACGGACATACATTCGTCAAATATTTTGGGGGTTTAGACCCCCCAAATATTTGACGGACATACATCCGTCAATTATTTTGGGGGTGTAGCCCCCTCAAATATTTGACGGACATACATCCGTCATATATTTTGGGGATATAGACCCCCCAAACATTCGACGGATGTATGTCCGTCCAATGTTTTGGGGGTCTACACCCCCCAAATAACTGACGCATGGGCATGCGTCAAATATTTGACGGACACACATCCGTCAAATATTTCGGGGGTGTAGACCCCCCAAATAATTGACGGACATACATCCGTCAAATATTTCGGGGGTCTACAACCCGCAGACAACTGACGCATGGGCATGCGTCAAATATTTGACGGACATACATTTGTCAAATATTTTGGGGGTACAGACCCCCCAAATATTTGACGGACATACCTCCTTCAATTATTTTGGGAGTGTAGACCTCCCAAATGTTTGACGAATGTACGCCCGTCAAAAATTTTGGGGGTCTACACCCCCCCGATAACTGACGCATGGGCATGCGTCAAATATTTCACGGACATACATCCGTCAAATATTTTGGGGGTGTAGACCCCCCAAATATTTGACGGATCCACATCCATATTTTGGGGGTGTGGACCCCCCAAAAACATTCGATGGATGTATGTCCGTCAAATATTTTGGGGGTCTACACCCCCCAGATAATTGACGCATGGGCATGCGACAAATATTTGACGGACATACATCCGTCAAATATTTTGGGGATGTAGCCCACGCAAATATTTGAGAGATCCGCATCCGCCAAATATTTTAGGGGTGTAGACACCCCAAATATTTGACGGACATACATCTGTCAAATATTTGGAGGGGGTAGACCCCCCAAATATTTGACGCACATACATCCGTCAAATATTTTGGGGGTGTAGACCCCCCAAATATTTGACGGACATACATCAGTCAAATATTTTGGGGGTGTAGACCCCCCAAATATTTGACGGACATACATCCGTCAAATATTTTGGGGGTGTAGACCCCCCAAACATTCGACGGATGTATGTCCGTCCAATATTTTGGGGGTCTACCCGCCCCAAATAATTGACGCATGGGCATGCGTCAAATATTTGACGGACGTACATCCTTCAGATTTTTTGGGGCTGTAGACCCCCCAAATATTTGACGGATCCGCATCAGTCAAATATTTCGGGGGTGTAGACCCCCCAAATATTTGACGGACATACATCCGTCAAATATTTTGGGGCCGTAGACCCCCCAAACATTCGATAGATGTATGTACGCCCCAGATAACTGACGCATGGGCATGCGTCAAATATTTGACGGACATTCATCCGTCAAATATTTGGGGGGTGTCGACCCCCCAAACATTTGACGGACATTCATCCGTCAATTATTTTGGGGGTGTAGACCCCCCAAATATTTGACGGATGTATCTTCGTCAAATATTTTGGGGGTCTACACCCCCCGGATAACTCCCGCATGGGCATGCGTCAAATATTTCACGGACATACATCCGTCAAATATTTGGGGGTTGTAGACCCCCCAAATATTTGACGGATCCGCATCCGTCAAATATTTTGGGGGTGTAGACCCCCCAAATATTTCACGGACATACATCCGTCAAATATTTTGTGGTTGTAGACCCCCCAAACATTTGACGGACATACATCCGTCAAATATTTTGGGGGTGTAGACCCCCCAATATTTGACGGACATACACCCGTCAAATATTTTGGGGGTCTACACCCCCTAGACAACTGACGCATGGGCATGCGTCAAATATTTCACGGACATACATCCGTCAAATATTTTGGGGGTGTAGACCCCGCAAATATTTGACGGACATACATCCGTCAAAATTTTTGGGGGTGTAGACCACCCAAATATTTGACGGATCCGCATCCGTCAAATATTTTGGGGGTGTAGACCCCCCAAAGATTTGACGGACATACATCCTTCAAATACTTTGGGGTCGTAGACCCCCAAAACATTTGACGGATGTATGTCCGTCCAATATTTTGGGTGTCTACACCCCCCAAATAACTGACGCATGGGCATGCGTCAAATATTTGACGGACATACATCGGTCAAATATTTGGGGGTGTAGACGCCCCAAATATTTGACGGACATTCATACGTCAAATATTTCGGGGGTCTAGACCCCCCAAATTTTTGACGGACATACATCCGTCAAATATTTTGGGGTCTACACCCCCCAGATAGCTGACGCATGGGCATGCGTCAAATATTTGACGGACATACATTTGTCAAATATTTTGGGGGTACACACCCCCCAAATATTTGACGGACATACATCCGTCAATTCTTTTGGGAGTGTAGACCCCCCAAACATTTGACGGATGTATGTCCGTCAAATATTTCGGGGGTCTACACCCCCCAGATAATTCACGCATGGGCATGCGTCAAATATTTCACGGACATACATCCGTCAAATATTTTGGGGGTGTAGACCCCCCAAATATTTGACGGATCCGCATCCGTCAAATATTTTGGGGGTGTAGACCCCCCAAATATTTGACCGACATACATCCGTCAAATATTTCGGGGATCTAGAGCCCCCAAATGTTTGACGGACATACATCCATCAATTATTTTGGGGGTGTGGACCCCCCAAATATTTGACGGACATACATCCGTCAAATATTTAGGGGGTGTAGACCCCCCAAATATTTGATGGACATACATCCGTCAATTATTTTGGGGGTGTAGACCCCCCAAATATTGGACGGACATGCATCCGTCAAATATTTTGGTGGTCTACCCCCCCCAGATAACGGACGCATGGGCATGCGTCAAAATGTGACGGACATACATCCGTCAAATATTTTGGGGGTCTAGAGCCCCCAAATATTTGACGGACATACATCCGTCAATTATTTTGGGGGTGTCGACCCCCCAAATATTTGACGGACATATATCCGTCAAATATTTTGGGGGTGTAGACCCCCCAAATATTTGACGGACATACACCCGTCAATTATTTTGGGGGTGTAGACCCCCCAAATATTGGACGGACATACATCCGTCAAATATATTGGGGGTTTTCACCCCCCAGATAACTGACGCATGGGCATGCGTCAAATATTTCACGGACATACATCCGTCAAATATTTGGGGGTGTAGACCCCCCAAATATTTGACACATCCGCATTCGTCAAATATTTTGGGGGTGTAGACCCCCCAAATATTTGACCGACATACATCCGTCAAATATTTTGCGGATGTAGACCACCCAAATATCTGACGGATCCGCATCCGTCAAACGTTTTGGGGGTGTAGACCCCCCAACTATTTGACGGACATACATCCGTCAAATATTTTGGGGATGTAGACCACCCAAATATTTGACGGATTCGCATCCGTCAATTATGTTGGGGGTGTAGACCCCCCAAACATTCGACGGATGTATGTCCGTCCAATATTTTGGGGGTCTACACCCCCCAGATAACTGACACATGGGCATGCGTCAAATATTTGACGGACGTGCATCCGTCAAATATTTCGGGGGGTGTAGACCCCCCAAATGTTTGACGGACATTCATCCGTCAAATAGTTTGGGGTTGTAGACGCATGCCCATGCGTCAGTTATCTGGGGGGTGTAGACCCGCAAAATGTTGGACGGAAATACATCCGTTGAATATTTGGGGGGTCTACACCCACAAAATATTTGACGGATGTATGCCCGTCAAATATTTGGGGGGTCTACACCCCCGAAATATTTGACGGATGCGGATCCGTCAAATATTTGGCGGGTCTACATCCCCAAAATATTTGACGGATGTATGTCCGTCAAATATTTGACGCATGCCCATGCGTCAGTCATCTAGGGGCTGTAGACCCCCAAAATATTTGACGCATGGGCATGCGCCAAATATTTGACGGACATACATTCGTCAAATATTTTGGGGGTGTCGACCCCCCAAACATTTGACGGACATATATCCGTCAAATGTTTCGGGGCTGTAGACCCCCCAAATCTTTGACGGACATACATCCGTCAATTATTTTTGGGGTGTAGACCCCCCAAATATTGAACGGACGTACACCCGTCAAATATTTTGGGGGTCTACACCCCCCAGATAACTCACGCATAGGCAGGCGTCAAATATTTGACGGACATACATCCGTCAAATATTTTGGGGCCGTAGACCCCCCAAATATTTGAGGGATCCGCATCCGTCAAATATTTTGGGGGTGCAGACCCCCCAAATATTTGACGGACATACATCCGTCAAATATTTTGGGGATGTAGACCCGCCAAATATTTGACGGATCCGCATCCGTCAAATATTTCGGGGGTGTAGACCCCCCAAATATTTGACGGGCATACATCCGTCAAATATTTTGTGGGTGTAGAACCCCCAAATATTCAACGGATGTATGTCCGTCCAATATTTTGCGGGTCTACACCCCCCAGATAACTGACGCATGGGCATGCGTCAATTGTTTGACGGACATACATCCGTCAAATATTTTGGGGGATTTTGGGGGTATACACCCCCGGTATACCTGACGCATGGGCATGCGTCAAATATTTGACGGACATACATCCGTCAAATATTTTTGGGGGTGTATACCCCCCAAATATTTGACGGACATACATCCGTCAAATATTTTGGGGGTGTAGACCCCCCAAGTATTTGACCGACATACATCTGTCAAATATTTTCGGGGTCTACACCCCCCAGAATATTTGACGGACATACATCCGTCAAGTATTTTGGGGGTGTAGACCCCCCAAATATTTGACGGATCCGCATCCGTCAAATATTATGGGGGTGTAGACCCCCCCAATATTTGACGGACATACATCCGTCAAATATTTTGGGGGTGTAGACCCGCGAAATATTTGACGGATCCGCATCCGTCAAATATTTTGGGGGTGTAGACCACCGAAATATTTGATGGATCCGCATCCGTCAAATATTTCGGGGGGTGTAGATCCCCCGAAATATTTGACGGACATACATCCGTCAATTATTTTGGGGGTGCAGACCCCCCAAATTTTTGACGGAATACATCTGTCAAATGTTTTGGGGATGTAGACCCGCGAAATATTTGACGGATGCGCATCCGTCAAAAATTTTGGGGGTGTAGACCACCGAAATATTTGACGGCTCCGCATCCGTCAAATATTTTTGGGGGTGTAGACCCCCAAAATATTTGACGGACATACATCCGGCAAATATTTCGGGGGTCTACACCCCCTAGATAACTGACGCATGGCCATGCGTCAAATATTTGACGGACATACATCTCTCAAATATTTGGGGGGTCGAGACCTCCCAAATATTTGACAGACATACATCCGTCACTTATTTTGGGGGTGTCGACCCCCCAAATATTTGACGGACATATATCCGTCAAATATTTTGGGGGTGTAGACCCCCCAATTATTTCACCGACATACATCCGTCAAATATTTTGGGGGTCTACACCCCCCGGAAAAATGACATATGGGCATGCGTCAACTATTTGACGGACATACATCCGTCAAATATTTTGGGGGTGTAGACCCCCCAAATATTTGACGGACATACACCCGTCAAATATTTTGGGGGTCTACACCCCCTAGATAACTGACGCATGGGCATGCGTCAAATATTTGACGGACATACATCCGTCAAATCTTTTGGGGGTGTAGACCCCCCAAATATTTGACCGACATACATCCGTCAAATATTTGGGGGGTCTACACCCCCCAGATAACTGACGCATGGGCATGCGTCAAATATTTGACGGACATACATTCGTCAAGTATTTTGGGGGTGTAGACCCCCCAAATATTTGACGGACATACATCCGTCAAATATTTTGGGGGTGTAGACCCCCCAAATATTTGACAGACATACATTCGTCAAATATTTTGGGGCTGTAGACACCCCAAATATTTGACGGACATACATCCGTCAAATATTACCGGGGTCTACACCCCCTAGATAATTGACGCATGGCCATGCGTCAAATATTTGACGGACATACATCCGTCAAATATTTTCGGGGTCTAGACCCCCCAAATATTTGACGGACATACATCCGTCAATTATTTTGGGGGTGTCGACCCCCCAAACATTTGACAAACATTTATCCGCCAAATATTTCGCGGGTGTAGACCCCCCCAATATTTCACGGACATACATCCGTCAATTTTTTTTGGGGTGTAGACCCCCCAAATATTGGACGGACATAAAAATATTTGGGGGGTCTACACCCCCCAAATAACTGATGCATGGGCATGCGTCAAATATTTGACAGACATACATCCGTCAAATTTTTTTTGGAGGTGTAGACCCCCCAAATATTTGACGGCTCCGCATCCGTCAAATTTTTTGGGGGTGTAGACCACCCAAATATTTGACGGACATACATCCTTCAAATATTTTGGGGATGTAGACCCCCCAAATATTTGACGGCTCCAAATCCGTCAAATATTTTTGGGGTGTAGACCCCCCAAAAAATTTGACGGACATACAGCCGTCAAAGTTTTTGGGTGGTAGACCCCCCAAATATTTGACGGATGTATGTCCGTGAAATATTTTGGGGGTCTACACCCCCTAGATAACTGACGCATGGGCATGCTTCAAATATTTGACGGACATACATCCGTCGAATCTTTTGGGGGTGTAGACGCCCCAACTATGGGACGGGCATACATCCGTCAAATATTTCAGGGTCGTAGACCCTCAAATATTTGACCGACATACATCTGTAAAATATTTCGGGGGTCTACACCCCCCACACAACTGACGCATGGGCATGCGTCAAATATTTGACGGACATACATTCGTCAAATTTTTTGGGGGCGTAGACCCCCCAAATATTGGACGGATCCGCATCCGTCAAATATTTTGGGGGTGTAGAACCCCCGAATATTTCACGGACATACATTCGTCAAATATTTTCGGGATGTAGACCACCCAAATATTTGACGGATCCGCATCCGTCAAATATTTTGGGGGTGTAGACCCCCCAAATATTTGACGGGCATACATCGGTCAAATATTTTGGGGCTGTAGACCCCCCAAACATTCGACGGATGTATGTCCATCAAATATTTTGGGGGTCTACACCCCCCAGATAGCTGACGCATGGGCATGCGTCAAATATTTGACGGACATACATTCGTCAGATCTTTTGGGGGTGTAGACCCCCCAAATATTTGACCGACATACATCCCTCAAATATTTTGGGGGTCTACACCCCCCAGATAACTGACGCATGGGCATGCGTCAAATATTTTGGGGGTGTAGACCCCCCAAATATGTGACGAACATACATCCGTCAATTATTTTGGGGGTACACACCCCCCAAATATTTGACGGATGTATGCCCGTCAAATATTTTGGGGGTCTTCACCCCCCACATAATTGACGCATTGGCATGAGTCAAATATTTCACGGACATACATCCGTCAAATATTTTGGGGGTGTAGACCCCCCCAGTATTTGACGGACATACATCCGTCAATTATGTTGGGGGTGTAGACCCCCCAAATATTGGACGGACATACATCCGTCAAATATTTTGGGGGTCTACACCCCCAGATAACTGACGTATGGGCATGCATCAACTATTTGACGGACCCGCATCCGTCAAATATTTTGGGGGTGTAGACCCCCCAATCATTTGACGGTCATACATCCGTCAAATATTTTGGGGCCGTAGACCCCCCAAATATTTGACGGACATACATCCGTCAATTATTTTGGGGGTGTAGACCCCCCAAACATTGGAGGGACATACATCCGTCACATGTTTCGAGGGTCTACACCCCCCAGATAACTGACGCATGGGCATGCTTCAAATATTTGACGGACATACATCCGTCAAATATTTTCGGGGTGTAGACCCCCCAAATATTTGACGGACATTCATCCGTCAAATATTTTGGAGGTGTAGACCCCCCAAATATATGACGGACATACATCCGTCAAATATTTGGGGGGTCTACACCCCCGAGATAACTGACGTATGGGCATGCATCAACTATTTGACGGACATACATCCGTCAAATATTTTGGGGGTCTACACCCCCAGATAACTGACGTATGGGCATGCATCAACTATTTGACGGACCCGCATCCGTCAAATATTTTGGGGGTGTAGACCCCCCAATCATTTGACGGTCATACATCCGTCAAATATTTTGGGGCCGTAGACCCCCCAAATATTTGACGGACATACATCCGTCAATTATTTTGGGGGTGTAGACCCCCCAAACATTGGAGGGACATACATCCGTCACATGTTTCGAGGGTCTACACCCCCCAGATAACTGACGCATGGGCATGCTTCAAATATTTGACGGACATACATCCGTCAAATATTTTCGGGGTGTAGACCCCCCAAATATTTGACGGACATTCATCCGTCAAATATTTTGGAGGTGTAGACCCCCCAAATATATGACGGACATACATCCGTCAAATATTTGGGGGGTCTACACCCCCGAGATAACTGATGTATGGGCATGCATCAACTATTTGACGGACATACATCCGTCAAATATTTTGCGGGTGTAGACCCCCCAAATATTTGACGGACATACATCCGTCAATTGTTTTGGGGTTCTAGACGCCCCAAATATTTGACGGATGTATGTCCGTCAAATATTTTGGGGGTCTACACCCCCAGATAACTGACGCATGGGCATGCGTCAAATATTTGACGGACCCGCATCCGTCAAATATTTTTGGGGGTGTAGACCTCCCAAATATTTCACGGGCATACATCGGTCAAATATTTTGGGGGTGTAGACCCCCCAAATATTTGACGGACATACATCCGTCAAATATTTTGGGGGTGTAGACCCCCCAAATATTTGACGGACATACATCCGTCAATTACTTTGGGGCTCTAGACCCCCCAAACATTTGACGGATGTATGTCCGTCAAATATTTTTGGGGTCTACACACCCAGACAACTGACGCATGGGCATGCGTCAAATATTTGACGGACCCGCATCCGTCAAATTCTTTGGGGGTGTAGACCCCCCAAATATTTGACGGGCATACATCCGTCAAATATTTTGGGGGTCTACACCCCCAGATAACTGAAGCATGGGCATGCGTCAAATATTTGACGGACATACATCCGTCAAATAGTTTCGGGGTGTAGACCCCCCAAATATTTGACGGACATTCATCCGTCAAATATTTTGGGGGTGTAGACCCCCCAAATATATGACGGACATACATCCGTCAAATATTTGGGGGGTCTACACCCCCGAGATAACTGACGCATGGGCATGCGTCAAATATTTGACGGACATACATTCGTCAAATATTTGGGGGGTGTAGACCCCCCAAATATTTGACGGACATACATCCGTCAATCATTTTGGGGGTGTAGACCCCCCAAATATTTGACAAACATACATCGGTCAAATATTTTGGGGGTCTACACCCCCTAGATAACTGCCGCATGGGCATGCGTCAAATATTTGACGGACATACATCGGTGAAATATTTTGGGGGTCTACACCCCCCCTGATAACTGACGCATGGGCATGCGTCAAATATTTGACGGACATACATCCGTCAAATATTTTGGGGGTGTAGACCCCCCAAATATTTGACGGATCCGCATCCGTCAAATATTTTGGGGGTGTAGACCCCCCAAATATTTGACGGACATACATCCGTCAAATATTTCGGGGGTGTAGACCCCCCAAATATTTGACAGACATACACCCGTCAAACATTTTGGGGGTCTACAACCCCCAGATAACTGACGCATGGGCATGCGTCAAATGTTTATCGGACATGCATCCGTCAAAAATTTTGGTGGTGTAGACCCCCCAAGTATTTGTTGGACATGCATCCGTCAAATATTTTGGTGGTGTAGACCCCCCAAATATTTGACGGACATACATCCGTCACATATTTTTGGGGTGTAGACCCCCCAAATTTTTGACGGACATACATCCGTCAATTATTTTGGGGGTGTCGACCCCCGAAACATTTGACAGACATACATCCGTCAAATATTTTGGGGGTGTAGACCCCCCAAATATTTGACGCACATACATCCGTCAATTATTTTGGGGGTGTTGATCCCCCAAATATTTGATGGACATACATCCGTCAAATATTTTGGGGCGTCCATACCCC
This sequence comes from Eutreptiella sp. 'Long Island Sound 2002', assembly GCA_964036045.1. Lineage (NCBI taxonomy): Eukaryota > Euglenozoa > Euglenophyceae > Eutreptiales > Eutreptiaceae > Eutreptiella > Eutreptiella sp. 'Long Island Sound 2002'. Next base: position 126,285,882 of record OZ038378.1, on the reverse strand, counting down.
GAGATAACTGACACATGGGCATGCAACAAATATTTGACGGACATACATCCGTCAAATTTTTTGGGGGTGTAGACCCTCAAAACATTTGACGGACATACATCCGTCAAATATTTTGGGGATGTAGACCCCCCAAATTTTTGACGGATCCATATCCATCAAATATTTAGGGCGTGTAGACCCCCCAAATATTTGATGGACATACATCCGTCAAATTTTTTGGGGGTCTACACCCCCCAGATAACTGACGCAGGGGCATGCGTCAAATATTTGACGGACATGCATCCGTCAAATATTTCGGGGGTGTAGACCCCCCAAATATTGTGGGCCCTTATGGGGGCCTGTGGGGACTCATGGGGACCTATGGGGGCATGTGGGGGCCTATGGAGGTCTGTGGGGACCTATGGGGGCCTATGGGGACCTATGGGGGTCTATGGGGACCTTTGCGGGCCTATGGGCGCCTATGGGGGCCTATGGGGACCTATGGGGACCTATAGCCTATGGGGACCTTTGGAGGCCTATGGGGACCTTTGGAGACCTGTGGGGACCTATGGGGACCTTTGGGGGCTTGTGGGGACCTATGGGGGCCTATGGGGGTCTATGGGGACCTAGGGGGGCCTATGGGGACCTATGGGGGCTTGTGGGGACCTTTGGGGTCTATGGGGGCCTATGGGGACCTATGGTGGCTTGTGGGGACCTATGGGGGCCTATGGGGACCTATGCGGGCCTATGGGGGCCTATGGGGGCCTATGGGGGCGTATGGGGACCTTTGGACACCTTTGGGCACTCTTGGGCACCTTTGGGGACATATGGGGGTCTACGGGGCCTATGGGACCTATGGGGGTTTATGGGGACCTATGGGGACCTTTGGGGACGTATGCGGACTGTTGGGTTCCTTTGGGGACCTATGGGCACTATTGGGCACCTTTGGGGACCTATGGGGGTCTATGGGGACCTATGGGGACCGATGGGGGTCTATGGGGACCTATGGGGACCTATGGGGGCCTATGGGGGTCTACAGGGACCTTTGGGGACCTATGGGGACTTTTGGGCACCTTTGGGACCTATGGGCACCTTTGGGCACCTATGGGGATTGGGGCCGATGGGGACCTATGGGAACCTATGGGCACCTTTGGGCACCTATGGGGGTCTATGGGCACCTATGGGGACCTATGGGGGCCTATGGGGGCCTATGGGGACCTATGGGGGTCTATGGGGACCTATGGGGACCTATGGGCACCTATGGGGACCTTTGGGGACCTATGGGGACCTATGGGCACCTTTGGGCACCTTTGGGGACCTATGGGGGTCTATGGGGACCTATGGGGACTTTTGGGTTCCTTTGGGGACCTATGGGCACCTTTGGGCACCTTTGGGGACCTATGGGGGTCTATGGGGACCTATGGGGACCGATGGGGGTCTATGGGGACCTACGGGGGCCTATGGGGGCCTATGGGGGCCTATGGGGGTCTACAGGGACCTTTGGGGACCTATGGGGACTTTTGGGCACCTTTGGGACCTATGGGCACCTTTGGCCACCTATGGGCACCTTTGGGACCTATGGGCACCTTTTGGCACCTATGGGCACCTATGGGGAGGGGGGCCGATGGGGACCTATGGGGACCTATGGGCACCTTTGGGGACCTATGGGGGTCTATGGGGACCTATGGGGACCTATGGGGGCCTATGGAGGCCTATGGGGGCCTATGGGGGTCTATGGGGACCTATGGGGGCCTATTGGGGACCTATGGGGACCTATGGGGGCTTGTGGGGACCTATCGGGGCCTATGCGGGCCTATGGGGGTCTATGGGGGCCAATGGGGGCCTATGGTGGCCTATGGGGGCCCATGGGGACCTTTGTGGACCTATGGGCACCTTTGGGCACCTTTGGGGACCTATGGGGGTGTATGGGGACCTTTGGGAACCTATGGGGGTCTATGGGGACCTATGGGGGCCTATGGGCACCTTTAGGGACCTATGGGCACCTTTGGGCACCTTTGGGGACCTATGGGGGTCTATGGGGACCTATGGGGACTTTTGGGTTCCTTTGGGGACCTATGGGCACCTTTGGGCATCTTTGGGCACTCTTGGGCATCTTTGGGGACCTATGGGGGCCTATGGGGACCTATACGGGTCTATGGGGACCTACGGGGGCTTATGGGGGCCTATGGGGACCTATGGGGGTCCACAGGGACCTTTGGGGACCTATGGGGACTTTTGGGCACCTTTGGGACCTATGGGCACCTTTGGGCACCTATGGGCACCTATGGGGATGGGGGCCGATGGGGACCTATGGGGACCTATGGGCACCTTTGGGGACCTATGGGGTCTATGGGGACCTATGGGGACCTATGGGGGCCTATGGGGGCCTATGGGGGCCTATGGGGACCTATGGGGACCTCTGGGCACCTTTGGGCACGTTTGGGGACCTATGGGCACCTTTGGGCACCTTTGGGGACCTATGGGGGTCTATGGGGACCTATGGGGAATTTTGGGTTCCTTTGGGGACCTATGGGCACCTTTGGGCATCTTTGGCCACCTTTGGGCACCTTTGGGGACCTATGGGGGCCTATGGGGACCTATGGGGACCTATGGGGGTCTATGGGGACCTACGGGGGCCTATGGGGACCTTTGGGGGTCTACAGGGACCTTTGGGGACCTTTGGGGACCTATGGGGACTTTTGGGCACCTTTGGGACCTATGGGCACCTTTGGGCACCTATGGGCACCCATGGGGATGGGGGCCGATGGGGACCTATGGGGACCTATGGGCACCTTTGGGGACCTATGGGGGTCTATGGGGACCTATGGGGACCTATGGGGGTCTATGGGGGCCTATGGGGGCCTATGGGGGCCTATGGGGGTCTTTGGGGACCTATGGGGGCCTATTGGGGGCCTATGGGGGCCTATTGGGGACCTATGGGGACGTATGGGGGCTTGTGGGGACCTATCGGGGCCTATGCGGGCCTATGGGGGTCTATGGTGGCCTATGGGGACCTATGGGGGCCTATGGGGGCCTATGGGGGCCCATGGGGGCCTACCACGGGGACCTTTGGGGACCTATGGGCACCTTTGGGCACCTTTGGGGACCTATGGGGGTCTATGGGGACCTATGGGAACCTATGGGGGTCTATGGGGACCTATGGGGACCTATGGGGGCCGATGGGGGCCTCTGGGGGTCTACGGGGACCTTTGGGGACCTTTGGGCACCTTTGGGGACCTATGGGCACCTATGCGGATGGGGGCCGATGGGGACCTATTGGGACCTATGGGCACCTTTGGGGACCTATGGGGGTCTATGGCGACCTATGGGGGCCTATGGGGGCCTATGGGGGCGTATGGAGGCCTATGGGGGCCTATGGGGGTCTATGGGGACCTATGGGGACCTTTGGGGGCTTGTGGGGACCTATGGGGGCCTATGGGGGCCTATGGGGGTCTATGGGGGCCTATGGGGGCCTTTGGGGACCTATGGGGACCTATGGGGGCCCATGGGGGCCTATGGGGGTCTATGGGGGCCTATGGGGACCAATGGGGGCCTATGGGGGCCTATGGGGACTTTTGGGGACCTATGGGCACCTTTGGGGACCTATGGGGGCCTATGGGGACCTTTGGGCACCTTTGGGGATCTATGGGGACCTAGGGGGGCCTATGGGGACCTATGGCGCCCATGGGTACCTATGGGGGCCTATGGGGGCCTATGGGGGTCTACGAGGACCTTTGGGGACCTACGGGGGCCTTTGGGCACCTTTGGGGAACTATGGGCACCTTTGGCGACCTATGGGCACCTATGGGGATGGGGGCCGATGGGGACTCATCGGCATCTAGGGGGACCTATGGGGGCCTATGGGCACCTTTGGGGGCCTATGGGGGCCTATGGGGGCGTTTGAGGGCCTATGGGGACCTGTGGGGGCTTGTGGAGGCCTATGGGGGCCTGTGGGGACCTATGGGGACCTATGGGCACCTTTGGGGACCTATGGGGACCTATGGGGGCCGATGGGGACTCATTGGCATCTAGGGGGACCTTTGGGGACCTATGGGCACCTTTGGGCGCCTATGGGGGCCTATGGGGGCCTATGGGGACCTATTGGCACCTTTGGGGACCTATGGGCACCTTTGGGGGCCTATGGGGGCCTATGGGGGCCTATGGGCACCTTTTTTTTTTGCCACTTTCCTCGCTCACACATTTTCATATTTTCCCATTTTGGTGTTCAAAGTCTTTTTTACTTTTGTGCTGCCATTTTTCTGATTGTCCAAGGTGGTTCCCCAATGTTTTTTCAATTGTGTCCTCCCTTTTTGTTTTTTGCATTTGGGGGGGGGGGTTGATTTAGATCTAGGCATAGTTTCTCCCAATTTCCTCTAGGCATTAGACCCACTTCCAGTAGATAAGAATATTAGACATCTTCATGGACAGACCTGCACACACCACATCCCTTATCAGACATCAGACATCAGACTTTATACACATAGCTGAGATGCCCCCCCCCCCCCCACACACACAATGGTTGGTGCGCCACACCCCCCCTCCCGGATAGCCCTTCCCTAGTCCTTCCGCCCCCCTTGCTATTTTGCACCCCGCGGCGGAAAATATGTTGTGTGTTGATTTGTATGAAGTATGGAAAATGATTTCGAAAAGACCCCCCTCTCTCTGTTATGTGTGTTTTTGCAGGAAGTTTGGAAAATGATGCGGAAAAGACCACCCCCCCCTCTGCAAAAGCAATCAAACCACATGTCTTGTGTTTTGAGGAATGGAAGATCTCTGTGCGAATGTATGCCTCATTTGTTTGACCGTGCCGTTAGTGGCCTTGGTTGCCATGATCTTTTAATTTGCGATTCCTAATTTCATTGATATAATTTGCATTGGGCATCATGCCGACCCTTGAGGCTGCACAGCCAGCCTGCAATGTCAGCCGTGACATCGTGACTGTAGGTGGAGTGTAGCTGGAATGTGCCCACCCATTTGCCTTTGTTTGCTTGTTGTCTTCTTTGCAACCCCTTCATGGATGATCCAATTCATCAATGCACCTTGTGGGGCTACTCTGTCGACGTTGGGTTTGTGATGTGCCACAGACCCCCGCACGGAGCTTTGCCCTCCATTTTTGTCTTCCACTGGAATGGTAAAAGAATTGGAAACCACAACCCCCTCCCCCTGCCCCCTGTATGAGCATTTGGAAAGGCCTACGCGCCCTCGGTGACACAATATGTCTTCTGGCCCATCCGGAAAAACATGCCAAGCATGAGTTACATATCGTAAAGCACTGCATGTAAATGTGTGTTTCCCCAAGGGCTCGGAATGGTCGAAGGGCAGGTGAACTGCAAATCGCATGGGAGTGGTGGACCATGTAGTGATATGCGCTTTCAACTGCCATTCCATGCCTTCATGCCATTTGTTTATTTTTTTGCGTACACTACAGTTGTTTTTGCCTCACTACACCCTTCGAGGTGCACATTTTCGTTCTGTGGCCTCAACCCTAGCGTTCTAGGCAACAAAACGAACAACTCCCGCCGCTACTACTTTCATTGTAGCGTGCCACTGAGCCGCAGCACTTGGTTCTCGTCCAAGCCCTTGCGCTTGTCAACCAAACATCTTCACAGCCCCTGCGTGCCCTCGAGCTGCAGCACTCAGTTCCGGTCCCAGCCCTTGCACCCGTCGACGGAACTTCGTCTCAGCCCTTGTGTGCCACTGAGGAGCAACACTCGGTCCCGGTCAAGGGCATAGATTCACGAGTCCCACTCCGCACTGGATGCGGGTACAAAACACCATCGGCCTCTCACCCACAGCAGTCTGTCCCTGTCGCGGCCGTTACACCGGCTGCCTCGGACACATGAGCGGTTGCGCCACCACCCAGGAATGTGGATTTTGTCGTGGTCCCGGCCCCGGTTCCGGATGGCTAATTCGCACCACAGGGTGGTCATCCCTCATCACGGCCACTACACACCCTTGAGCTGCCACCACTTGTCCCTGTCTCGGCCCTAGCGCCGTTTTACTCGGCCGCACCACAGGGTGGTCAACCCTCATCACAACCACTGTGTGCCCCTAAGCCGCAGCCATTCGTCCCTGTTTTGGCCCTGGCGCCGGTTGACTAGGCCGCACCACAGGCTGGTCAACCCTCGTCAGAACCATTGCGTGCCCCTAAGCCACTGCCATCCGTCGATCTCCCGACGTTGGCGCCGGTTGACTTGGCGGAACATCCCCTAAGAGCCTTGCAGCCCGCGTTCACATTGAACATCCTGCACCATGGGGCTGATGACAACCTTGTGTCAGGGTTTACCAACCGTTGGGTTGACCGTGACAGGTTCGTGGCCAAGGTATTTGAGGTCTACACCCTCCATGAGATGGCCTGTCTCAGTTGACGGGCAGAGGCAAATGGCAGGGAAAGGTGCCTGGAATTGCAGGAATGGTGGGCTGATACTGTTGGTGATGGGAACACGCGCAGCCGGTTGCAATGGGCCTCACAATTGCAAGTGTGGGGCAACTATGAGCTGAGTGATGGTCACATTGTGCAAGGCTCGTCTGTTGCTGTCAAGTGGGACCCGCAGACACCAAACTTCCAGGCAATGGTGCATGATGATGGCATCTCCGGTGTGGGTCACGGCTGCAAATAAGCCAAGATGCTCTTTGAAGGGTAGGTATGTGCTATCCCTGGGACCAGGTAGCACGAACCCCCCCCCCCCCGCCCGCCGCATAAAAAGTTGTGTCTACCCCCCCCCCCCTCCCACCCCTGAAATTGCAAAACAAGCATCACATGCCATCTGGACAACAAAAATAGTGGACGGCCGCGTCTGGGTTTCCTCCAAATCACCATGTAACGAACTTTGTTTTGGGGTTCATGACCACATACCAACTACTTGCTCAACACTTCTTGACTACCTTGCACATCGTAAAGGAGTTGCACAATGGGGATACTGACCATACTTCCTGATCAGAAACCACTTCCTAATTGCCCTTCCTGATGTACTTGTTGGTAGTGTTATTGCTTCTCTATGCGCACTTTCGCGGCTCATTAATCCACGCGTCAAACAAGCACATGCAAACATTGAACCTTATGCAAAGGAACACGCAAATACACGCAAACAGCAGTGCACATGGTACAATTGCCCTCTTAAGGCTCCCCATCTTGTTTCGATTCTGCCCACCATCAGTCATTGGCTCCTTCCCACCACATAGTGCGCCGGTACCCGCACCACTTCCCCAGGCAGGGGGACAAGGAGGACTCGCTGAAATTGCGACGCTTCCTACACGTGTCACAGTTGAACCCGGGACCACCGCGGGACGCATCTTTGCTCCATGTTCGGTGTTGGCGGATTTGCAGCCGGGAATAGTATCCGACTGCTTGCTCTCCGTGTTCCATACCAATCCAACGTTGAAGACAGCCGTCCTCAGGTTGATCAATGTCGACAGACGTCGGATCCCCCTCCTCGTTTGTGTGGATTCATGCCCGTTGTTGTGGCGAATGTCTGCCACTCGGGCGGACATATTCATTAGGGTATGGCCCGCTGGGCCCCGTCTTGCAGGCGCACTGGCGACTTGGGCCACATGGTGGGCGATGGCAGGCGCCGATGATCGCGCATGGTTGTGCGGGATGGATGAGGCAGGTGGATTGAGTACGAGGTGGAGTACTTAGAGGCAAACAGTAACGTAGTGCTTGAAAATGGACAAACAATAGGGTTGGAATGCTTTCCAACCGGGGATGGAAAGCAGATGCAAGTTAGCAACTATAGCCCCATGACCAAGTGTTGGACCTGTGAGGACACTGATAGCCCGTTGGGGTGCATTCTTAGGAGCAGTGCGGCGAACTAAGAGGGTAGGGGACTATGCACATTGTGTGGCATGGCTTTGCAATCCAATTGCCAAGCGACTAGCGAGTGACCTATCATCGTGGATAGCAGGTGGGGATGGACGGGGCGTCATAGGTCACATGCAAGAAGTGTGGTCGGACATTATGCAAGAATATGCAAATGTACGTTTGGCTGACCGTCTTGCCCTCTGGCCTCCAAAAAAGGATACGTTTGACCTTACGGCGGCTCGAATATTTTTCGAAAAGGCGGAGCACCAGAAGAATGTAGTGGAATTGCTGAAGGAGTTCTACCCTAGCTGCCTTGTTCGGGGGATGAATGTTAAGGTGTACACAATTATTTTTCGTATCATTCGGAGTGTCGCTGACCCCAAGGAGTAACAACAAGGTACAAGTGAACCATTGTGTTATGGATTGTTTGGAACCGGGAACCAAAATGGCCAACGCTCCCAAATGGGCCATTTGGGGTGAAGGGCATGTTTTTCCAACAAAACATGATCCCGTGAACACGAAAACACTTACTTTTAGGTTCATGGCCCCGCCCTTGTTCCGTGTGCTCAAACGGAAGTTGGGCCCGGGAAGGGCGGGGCGGTTCCCGCTACCCCCCTCCCGGGAAACCACATACTGGTGCATGGTTGTTCGTGACTGCAATGCCTATCGCAACTTGCGCAATGGAATCCAGAAAGGTGCAGCATGGTCCGAATTGCTGGCAAATGTCCGGGCTGAACCAAAGTAGCTCCCTCCTTTGTTAGACCACGACCACCGGATCCTTCACACCTGCTACAACGCCACTGCCTAAGCCCTTCGTTGCCTTTGGATGTACATCAAGTACTTGATGGGTCATGCATCACAACGTTGGCCGGAGGTGCTAGTACACGGAAGTCACAGACTTTGGTGGCATGTGTCAAAGCCGTGCCATCGCAGCAAGGCTACGTGGTTGCCCAGAACCTTGATCCTGCCGATCTTGGCACTATCAATATGGGCAAGAGGGCCGGTGGTCCGGAACGCCACAGCCCCCCCACGTTCATGCCCATTGGTGACTGCACCCACCAATGTACAATGGACAACTTGGGACCAAAAATGGGTCAAAAATGGGTCAAAAACGCGCATTTCCGAAAGAGATCTTCAACCATTGGTGATGCTGCAACACGTTTTTCTAGCCCTTTTTGAGCCCGCAGTGACGCGTTTTGGCTCATGGAAAATCTCAAAATGCCTTGAAAATGGGCCGCTTTGGGACCAAAAATGGGTCAAAAATGGGTCAGAAACGCGCTTCTCCGAAAGTGTTCTCGGACCATTCCGGATGCTGAAACAAATGTCTTTAGCCCATTTTGAGCCTGTGGGGACGCGTTTTGGGCCATGGAAAATCCCAAAATGCCTTGAAAATGCCTGCTTTTGGACCACAAAAAGGGTCAACAACGCTTCGAAAAGAGATTTGGGAGCATTCCGGGTGCTCAAACAAGTATTTTTAGCCTATTTTGAGCCCGTGGTGACGCGTTTCGGCCCATGGAAAATCCCAAAATGCCTTGACAAAGGACCGTGTTGCGACCAAAAATGGGTGAAAAATGGGTCAAAAATGCGCTTCTCCAAAACTCATCCTGAATCATTCGAGGGGCTCAAACAAGTGTTTTTTGCCCATTTTGTACCCGTGGGTACGCGTTTTGGCCCGTGGAAAATCCCAACATGCCTTGAAAAAGGGCCGTTCTGGGACCAAAAATGGATCAAATACGCTAGCAAAAGTGCTCTTGGACCATTCCAGGTGCTCAAACAATTGGTTTTGGCCCATTTTGAGCCTGTGGTGACGCGTTTTGGACCATAGAAAATCCCAAGATGCCTTGAAAAACACCGTTTTGTGACGAAAAATGGGTCAAAAATCGGTCAAAACGAGCTTCTCCAAAAGTGACCCTACACCATTCGGGATTCTCCAAAAACTGTTTTTTGCCCATTTTGTACCCGTGGGTACGCGTTTTGGACCGTGGAAAATCCCAACATGCCTTGAAAAGGGGCCGTTTTGGGACCAAAAAAGGGTCAAACACGCTACCAAAAGTGCTCTTGGACCATTCGGCGTGCTCAAGTGTTTTTAGCCCATTTTGAGCCCGTGGTGACGCGTTTTGGTCCATAGAAATTCCAAGAAAGCTTGAAAAGGGGCCGTTTTGTGACCAAAAAAGGGTAAAAAACGCTTCCAAAAGTGATTTTGGACCATCCGGGGTGCTCAAACAAGTGTTTTTAGCCCATTTTGAGCCTGTGGAGACGCGTTTTGGGCCATGGAAAATCCCAAAATGCCGTGAAAATGGCTGTTTTGGAACCAGCAAAGGGTCAACAACGCTTCGAAAAGAGATTTTGGACCATTCACGGTGCTCAAACAAGTGTTTTCAGCCCATTTTGAGCTTGTGGTGACACGTTTCGGCCCATGGAAAAGGCCAAAATGCCTTGAAAAAAGACCGTTTTGCGACCAAAAATGGGTCAAAAATGCGCTTCTCCAAAACTCATCCCACATCGCTCGGGAGGCTCAAACAAGTGTTTTTGGCCCATTTTGAGCCCGTGGGGACGCGCTTTGGCCCATGAAAAATTCCAACCTGCCTTGAAAAGGGGCTATTTTGGGACGCAAAATGGGTCAAAAATGGGTCCGAAACACGCTTCTCCAAAAATGATCCCGGACCATTTGGGAGGCTCAAACAAGTGCTTTTGGCCCATTTTGAGCCCATGGGGATGCGGTTTACCCCATGGAAAATCTCAAATTGCCTCGAAAATGGGCCGCTTTGGGACCAAAAATGGGTCAAAAATGGGTCAAAAATGCGCAACACGTTTTTCTAGCCCTTTTTGAGCCCGCAGTGACGCGTTTTGGCTCATGGAAAATCTCAAAATGCCTTGAAAATGGGCCGCTTTGGGACCAAAAATGGGTCAAAAATGGGCCAGAAACGCGCTTCTCCGAAAGTGTTCTCGGACCATTCCGGATGCTGAAACAAATGTCTTTAGCCCATTTTGAGCCTGTGGGGACGCGTTTTGGGCCATGGAAAATCCCAAAATGCCTTGAAAATGGCCGTTTTTGGACCAGAAAAGGGTCAACAACGCTTCGAAAAGAGATTTGGGAGCATTCCGGGTGCTCAAACAAGTATTTTTAGCCTATTTTGAGCCCGTGGTGACGCGTTTCGGCCCATGGAAAATCCCAAAATGCCTTGAGAAAGGACCATTTTGCGACCAAAAATGGGTCAAAAATCGGTCAAAAATGCGCTTCTCCAAAACTCATCCTGGATCATTCGAGGGGCTCAAACAAGTGTTTTTTGCCCATTTTGTACCCGTGGGTACGCGTTTTGGCCCGTGGAAAATCCAAACATGCCTTGAAAAAGGGCCGTTTTGGGACCAAAAATGGATCAAACACACTACCAAAAGTGCTCTTGGACCATTCGGGGTGCTCAAACAAGTGTTTTTAGCCCATTTTGAGCCCGTGGTGACGCGTTTTGGGCCATGGAAAATCCCAAAATGCCTTGAAAAACACCGTTTTGTGACGAAAAATGGGTCAAAAAATCGGTCAAAAAGAGCTTCTCCAAAAGTGACCCTACACCATTCGGGATTCTCCAAAAACTGTTTTTTGCCCATTTTGTACCCGTGGGTACGCGTTTTGGACCGTGGAAAATCCCAACATGCCTTGAAAAGGGGCCGTTTTGGGACCAAAAAAGGGTCAAACACGCTACCAAAAGTGCTCTTGGACCATTCGGCGTGCTCAAGTGTTTTTAGCCCATTTTGAGCCCGTGCTGACGCGTTTTGGTCCATAGAAATTCCAAGATAGCTTGAAAAGGGGCCGTTTTGTGACCAAAAAAGGGTAAAAAACGCTTCCAAAAGTGATTTTGGACCATTCGGGGTGCTCAAACAAGTGTTTTTAGCCCATTTTGAGCCTGTGGAGACGCGTTTTGGGCCATGGAAAATCCCAAAATGCCGTGAAAATGGCTGTTTTGGAACCAGAAAAGGGTCAACAACGCTTCGAAAAGAGATTTTGGACCATTCACAGTGCTCAAACAAGTGTTTTCAGCCCATTTTGAGCTTGTGGTGACACGTTTCGGCCCATGGAAAAGGCCAAAATGCCTTGAAAAAAGACCGTTTTGCGACCAAAAATGGGTCAAAAATGCGCTTCTCCAAAACTCATCCCACATCGCTCGGGAGGCTCAAACAAGTGTTTTTGGCCCATTTTGAGCCCGTGGGGACGCGCTTTGGCCCATGAAAAATTCCAACCTGCCTTGAAAAGGGGCTGTTTTGGGACCAAAAATGGGTCAAAAATGGGTCAGAAACACGCTTCTCCAAAAATGATCCCGGACCATTTGGGAGGCTCAAACAAGTGCTTTTGGCCCATTTTGAGCCCATGGGGATGCGGTTTACCCCATGGAAAATCTCAAATTGCCTCGAAAATGGGCCGCTTTGGGACCAAAAATGGGTCAAAAATGGGTCAAAAATGCGCAACACGTTTTTCTAGCCCTTTTTGAGCCCGCAGTGACGCGTTTTGGCTCATGGAAAATCTCAAAATGCCTTGAAAATGGGCTGCTTTGGGACCAAAAATGGGTCAAAAATGGGCCAGAAACGCGCTTCTCCGAAAGTGTTCTCGGACCATTCCGGATGCTGAAACAAATGTCTTTAGCCCATTTTGAGCCTGTGGGGACGCGTTTTGGGCCATGGAAAATCCCGAAATGCCTCGAAAATGGCCGTTTTTGGACCAGAAAAGGGTCAACAACGCTTCGAAAAGAGATTTGGGAGCATTCCGGGTGCTCAAACAAGTATTTTTAGCCTATTTTGAGCCCGTGGTGACGCGTTTCGGCTAATGGAAAATCCCAAAATGCCTTGAGAAAGGACCATTTTGCGACCAAAAATGGGTCAAAAATGGGTCAAAAATGCGCTTCTCCAAAACTCATCCTGGATCATTCGAGGGGCTCAAACAAGTGTTTTTTGCCCATTTTGTACCCGTGGGTACGCGTTTTGGCCCGTGGAAAATCCCAACATGCCTTGAAAAAGGGCCGTTTTGGGACCAAAAATGGATCAAACACACTACCAAAAGTTCTCTTGGACCATTCCGGGTGCTCAAACAAGTGTTTTTAGCCCATTTTGAGCCCGTGGTGACGCGTTTTGGGCCATGGAAAATCCCAAAATGCCTTGAAAAACACCGTTTTGTGACGAAAAATGGGTCAAAAAATCGGTCAAAAAGAGCTTCTCCAAAAGTGACCCTACACCATTCGGGATTCTCCAAAAACTGTTTTTTGCCCATTTTGTACCCGTGGGTACGCGTTTTGGACCGTGGAAAATCCCAACATGCCTTGAAAAGGGGCCGTTTTGGGAGCAAAAAAGGGTCAAACACGCTACCAAAAGTGCTCTTGGACCATTCGGCGTGCTCAAGTGTTTTTAGCCCATTTTGAGCCCGTGCTGACGCGTTTTGGTCCATAGAAATTCCAAGATAGCTTGAAAAGGGGCCGTTTTGTGACCAAAAAAGGGTAAAAAACGCTTCCAAAAGTGATTTTGGACCATTCGGGGTGCTCAAACAAGTGTTTTTAGCCCATTTTGAGCCTGTGGAGACGCGTTTTAGGCCATGGAAAATCCCAAAATGCCGTGAAAATGGCTGTTTTTGAACCAGAAAAGGGTCAACAACGCTTCGAAAAGAGATTTTGGACCATTCACGGTGCTCAAACAAGTGTTTTCAGCCCATTTTGAGCTTGTGGTGACACGTTTCGGCCCATGGAAAAGGCCAAAATGCCTTGAAAAAAGACCGTTTTGCGACCAAAAATGGGTCAAAAATGCGCTTCTCCAAAACTCATCCCACATCGCTCGGGAGGCTCAAACAAGTGTTTTTGGCCCATTTTGAGCCCGTGGGGACGCGCTTTGGCCCATGAAAAATTCCAACCTGCCTTGAAAAGGGGCTATTTTGGGACGCAAAATGGGTCAAAAATGGGTCCGAAACACGCTTCTCCAAAAATGATCCCGGACCATTTGGGAGGCTCAAACAAGTGCTTTTGGCCCATTTTGAGCCCATGGGGATGCGGTTTACCCCATGGAAAATCTCAAATTGCCTCGAAAATGGGCCGCTTTGGGACCAAAAATGGGTCAAAAATGGGTCAAAAATGCGCAACACGTTTTTCTAGCCCTTTTTGAGCCCGCAGTGACGCGTTTTGGCTCATGGAAAATCTCAAAATGCCTTGAAAATGGGCTGCTTTGGGACCAAAAATGGGTCAAAAATGGGCCAGAAACGCGCTTCTCCGAAAGTGTTCTCGGACCATTCCGGATGCTGAAACAAATGTCTTTAGCCCATTTTGAGCCTGTGGGGACGCGTTTTGGGCCATGGAAAATCCCGAAATGCCTTGAAAATGCCTGCTTTTGGACCAGAAAAGGGTCAACAACGCTTCGAAAAGAGATTTGGGAGCATTCCGGGTGCTCAAACAAGTATTTTTAGCCTATTTTGAGCCCGTGGTGACGCGTTTCGGCTAATGGAAAATCCCAAAATGCCTTGAGAAAGGACCATTTTGCGACCAAAAATGGGTCAAAAATGGGTCAAAAATGCGCTTCTCCAAAACTCATCCTGGATCATTCGAGGGGCTCAAACAAGTGTTTTTTGCCCATTTTGTACCCGTGGGTACGCGTTTTGGCCCGTGGAAAATCCCAACATGCCTTGAAAAAGGGCCGTTTTGGGACCAAAAATGGATCAAACACACTACCAAAAGTGCTCTTGGACCATTCCGGGTGCTCAAACAAGTGTTTTTAGCCCATTTTGAGCCCGTGGTGACGCGTTTTGGGCCATGGAAAATCCCAAAATGCCTTGAAAAACACCGTTTTGTGACGAAAAATGGGTCAAAAAATCGGTCAAAAAGAGCTTCTCCAAAAGTGACCCTACACCATTCGGGATTCTCCAAAAACTGTTTTTTGCCCATTTTGTACCCGAGGGTACGCGTTTTGGACCGTGGAAAATCCCAACATGCCTTGAAAAGGGGCCGTTTTGGGACCAAAAAAGGGTCAAACACGCTACCAAAAGTGCTCTTGGACCATTCGGCGTGCTCAAGTGTTTTTAGCCCATTTTGAGCCCGTGCTGACGCGTTTTGGTCCAGAGAAATTCCAAGATAGCTTGAAAAGGGGCCGTTTTGTGACCAAAAAAGGGTAAAAAACGCTTCCAAAAGTGATTTTGGACCATTCGGGGTGCTCAAACAAGTGTTTTTAGCCCATTTTGAGCCTGTGGAGACGCGTTTTGGGCCATGGAAAATCCCAAAATGCCGTGAAAATGGCTGTTTTGGAACCAGAAAAGGGTCAACAACGCTTCGAAAAGAGATTTTGGACCATTCACGGTGCTCAAACAAGTGTTTTCAGCCCATTTTGAGCTTGTGGTGACACGTTTCGGCCCATGGAAAAGGCCAAAATGCTTTGAAAAAAGACCGTTTTGCGACCAAAAATGGGTCAAAAATGCGCTTCTCCAAAACTCATCCCACATCGCTCGGGAGGCTCAAACAAGTGTTTTTGGCCCATTTTGAGCCCGTGGGGACGCGCTTTGGCCCATGAAAAATTCCAACCTGCCTTGAAAAGGGGCTGTTTTGGGACAAAAAATGGGTCAAAAATGGGTCAGAAACACGCTTCTCCAAAAATGATCCCGGACCATTTGGGAGGCTCAAACAAGTGCTTTTGGCCCATTTTGAGCCCATGGGGATGCGGTTTACCCCATGGAAAATCTCAAATTGCCTCGAAAATGGGCCGCTTTGGGACCAAAAATGGGTCAAAAATGGGTCAAAAACGCGCTTCTCCGAAAGTGTTCTCGGACCATTTGGGATGTTGAAACAAATGTCTTTAGCCCATTTTGAGCCCGTGGGGACGCGTTTTGGGCCATGGAAAATCCCAAAATGCCTTGAAAATGGCTGTTTTTGGACCCGAAAAGGGTCAACAACGCTTCGAAAAGAGATTTGGGAGCATTCCGGGTGCTCAAACAAGTGTTTTTAGCCTACTTTGAGCCTGCGGTGACGCGTTTCGGCCCATGGAAAATGCCAAAATGCCTTGAGAAAGGACCATTTTGCGACCAAAAATGGGTCAAAAATGGGTCAAAAATGCGCTTCTCCAAAACTCATCCCGGATCATTCGAGGGGCTCAAACAAGTGTTTTTTGCCCATTTTGTACCCGTGGGTACGCGCTTTGGCCCATGAAAAATCTCAACATGCCTTGAAAAGGGGCTATTTTGAGACCAAAAATGGGTCAAAAATGGGTCAGAAACACGCTTCTCCAAAAATGACCCCGGACCATTCGGGAGGCTCAAACAAGTGTTTTTGGCCCATTTTGAGCCCGTGGGGATGCGTTTTACCCCATGGAAAATCCCAAATTGCCTTGAAAAGGGGCCGTGTTGGGACCAAAAATGGGTCGAAAATGGGTCAAAATGCGCTTCTCCAAAACTCATCCTGGATCATTCGAGGGGCTCAAACAAGTGTTTTTGGCCCATTTTGTACCCGTGGGTACGCGTTTTGGCCCGTGGAAAATCCCAACATGCCTTGAAAAGGGCCCGTTTTGGGACCAAAAATGGATCAAACACGCTACCAAAAGTGCTCTTGGACCATTCGGGGTGCTCAAACAAGTGTTTTCGGCCCATTTTGAGCCCGTGGGGATGCGTTTTACCCCATGGAAAATCTCAAATTGCCTTGAAAAGGGGCCGTGTTGCGACCAAAAATGGGTCGAAAATGGGTCAAAAATGCGCCTCTCCAAAACTCATCCTGGATCATTCGAGGGGCTCAAACAAGTGTTTTTGGCCCATTTTGTACCCATGGGTACGCGTTTTGCCCCGTGGAAAATCCCAACATGCCTTGAAAAGGGGCTGTTTTGGGACCAAAAATGGATCAAACACGCTACCAAAAGTGCTCTTGGACCATTCGGGATGCTCAAACAAGTGTTTTCGGCCCATTTTGAGCCTGTGGTGACGCGTTTTGGCCCATGGAAAATCCCAAAATGCCTTGAAAAATGCGGTTTTGCGACGAAAAATGGGTCAAAAATCGGTCAAAACGAGCTTCTCCAAAAGTGACCGTGCAACATTCGGGATTCTCCAAAAACTGTTTTTTGCCCATTTTGTACCCGTGGGTACGCGTTTTGGCCCGTGGAAAATCCCAACATGCCTTGAAAAGGGGCCGTTTTGGGACCAAAAATGGGTCAAAAATGGGTCAAACACGCGCCTCTCCGAAAGTGTTCTCGGACCATTCGGGATGCTGAAACAAATGTCTTTAGCGCATTTTGAGCCCGTGGGGACGCGTTTTGGGCCATGGAAAATCCCAAAATGCCTTGAAAATGGCTGTTTTTGGACCAGAAAAGGGTCCACAACTCTTCGAAAAGAGATTTGGGAGCATTCCGGGTGCTCAAACAAGTGTTTTTAGCCTACTTTGAGCCTGCGGTGACGCGTTTCGGCCCATGGAAAATGCCAAAATGCCTTGAGAAAGGACCATTTTGCGACCAAAAATGGGTCAAAAATGGGTCAAAAATGCGCTTCTCCAAAACTCATCCCGGATCATTCGAGGGGCTCAAACAAGTGTTTTTTGCCCATTTTGTACCCGTGGGTACGCGTTTTGCCCCGTGGAAAATCCCAACATGCCTTGAAAAGGGGACATTTCGGGACCAAAAATGGATCAAACACACTACCAAAAGTGCTCTTGGACCATTCGGGGTGCTCAAACAAGTGTTTTTGGCCTATTTTGAGCCTGTGGTGAAGCGTTTTGGCCCATAGAAAATCCCAAGATGCCTTGGAAAGGGGCCGTGTTGGGACCAGAAAAGGGTCAACAACGCTTCGAAAAGAGATTTTGGACCATTCACGGTGCTCAAACAAGTGTTTTCAGCCCATTTTGAGCTTGTGGTGACACGTTTCGGCCCATGGAAAAGGCCAAAATGCCTTGAAAAAAGACCGTTTTGCGACCAAAAATGGGTCAAAAATGCGCTTCTCCAAAACTCATCCCAGATCACTCGGGAGGCTCAAACAAGTGTTTTTGGCCCATTTTGAGCCCGTCGGGATGCGTTTTACCCCATGGAAAATCCCAAATTGCCTTGAAAAGGGGCCGTGTTGGGACCAAAAATGGGTCGAAAATGGGTCAAAATGCGCTTCTCCAAAACTCATCCTGGATCATTCGAGGGGCTCAAACAAGTGTTTTTTGCCCATTTTGTACCCGTGGGTACGCGTTTTGGCCCGTGGAAAATCCCAACATGCCTTGAAAAAGGGCCGTTTTGGGACCAAAAATGGATCAAACACACTACCAAAAGTGCTCTTGGACCATTCCGGGTGCTCAAACAAGTGTTTTTAGCCCATTTTGAGCCCATGGTGACGCGTTTTGGGCCATGGAAAATCCCAAAATGCCTTGAAAAACACCGTTTTGTGACGAAAAATGGGTCAAAAAATCGGTCAAAAAGAGCTTCTCCAAAAGTGACCCTACACCATTCGGGATTCTCCAAAAACTGTTTTTTGCCCATTTTGTACCCGTGGGTACGCGTTTTGGACCGTGGAAAATCCCAACATGCCTTGAAAAGGGGCCGTTTTGGGACCAAAAAAGGGTCAAACACGCTACCAAAAGTGCTCTTGGACCATTCGGCGTGCTCAAGTGTTTTTAGCCCATTTTGAGCCCGTGCTGACGCGTTTTGGTCCAGAGAAATTCCAAGATAGCTTGAAAAGGGGCCGTTTTGTGACCAAAAAAGGGTAAAAAACGCTTCCAAAAGTGATTTTGGACCATTCGGGGTGCTCAAACAAGTGTTTTTAGCCCATTTTGAGCCTGTGGAGACGCGTTTTGGGCCATGGAAAATCCCAAAATGCCGTGAAAATGGCTGTTTTGGAACCAGAAAAGGGTCAACAACGCTTCGAAAAGAGATTTTGGACCATTCACGGTGCTCAAACAAGTGTTTTCAGCCCATTTTGAGCTTGTGGTGACACGTTTCGGCCCATGGAAAAGGCCAAAATGCTTTGAAAAAAGACCGTTTTGCGACCAAAAATGGGTCAAAAATGCGCTTCTCCAAAACTCATCCCAGATCACTCGGGGTGCTCAAACAAGTGTTTTTGGCCCATTTTGAGCCCGTGGGGACGCGCTTTGGCCCATGAAAAATTCCAACCTGCCTTGAAAAGGGGCTGTTTTGGGACCAAAAATGGGTCAAAAATGGGTCAGAAACACGCTTCTCCAAAAATGATCCCGGACCATTTGGGAGGCTCAAACAAGTGCTTTTGGCCCATTTTGAGCCCATGGGGATGCGGTTTACCCCATGGAAAATCTCAAATTGCCTCGAAAATGGGCCGCTTTGGGACCAAAAATGGGTCAAAAATGGGTCAAACACGCCCATCTCCGAAAGTGTTCTCGGGCCATTTGGGATGTTGAAACAAATGTCTTTAGCCCATTTTGAGCCCGTGGGGACGCGTTTTGGGCCATGGAAAATCCCAAAATGCCTTGAAAATGGCTGTTTTTGGACCAGAAAAGGGTCAACAACGCTTCGAAAAGAGATTTGGGAGCATTCCGGGTGCTCAAACAAGTGTTTTTAGCCTACTTTGAGCCTGCGGTGACGCGTTTCGGCCCATGGAAAATGCCAAAATGCCTTGAGAAAGGACCATTTTGCGACCAAAAATGGGTCAAAAATGGGTCAAAAATGCGCTTCTCCAAAACTCATCCCGGATCATTCGAGGGGCTCAAACAAGTGTTTTTAGCCCATTTTGAGCCTGTGGAGACGCGTTTTGGGCCATGGAAAATCCCAAAATGCCGTGAAAATGGCTGTTTTGGAACCAGAAAAGGGTCAACAACGCTTCGAAAAGAGATTTTGGACCATTCACGGTGCTCAAACAAGTGTTTTCAGCCCATTTTGAGCTTGTGGTGACACGTTTCGGCCCATGGAAAAGGCCAAAATGCTTTGAAAAAAGACCGTTTTGCGACCAAAAATGGGTCAAAAATGCGCTTCTCCAAAACTCATCCCAGATCACTCGGGAGGCTCAAACAAGTGTTTTTGGCCCATTTTGAGCCCGTGGGGACGCGCTTTGGCCCATGAAAAATTCCAACCTGCCTTGAAAAGGGGCTGTTTTGGGACCAAAAATGGGTCAAAAATGGGTCAGAAACACGCTTCTCCAAAAATGATCCCGGACCATTTGGGAGGCTCAAACAAGTGCTTTTGGCCCATTTTGAGCCCATGGGGATGCGGTTTACCCCATGGAAAATCTCAAATTGCCTCGAAAATGGGCCGCTTTGGGACCAAAAATGGGTCAAAAATGGGTCAAACACGCCCATCTCCGAAAGTGTTCTCGGGCCATTTGGGATGTTGAAACAAATGTCTTTAGCCCATTTTGAGCCCGTGGGGACGCGTTTTGGGCCATGGAAAATCCCAAAATGCCTTGAAAATGGCTGTTTTTGGACCAGAAAAGGGTCAACAACGCTTCGAAAAGAGATTTGGGAGCATTCCGGGTGCTCAAACAAGTGTTTTTAGCCTACTTTGAGCCTGCGGTGACGCGTTTCGGCCCATGGAAAATGCCAAAATGCCTTGAGAAAGGACCATTTTGCGACCAAAAATGGGTCAAAAATGGGTCAAAAATGCGCTTCTCCAAAACTCATCCCGGATCATTCGAGGGGCTCAAACAAGTGTTTTTTGCCCATTTTGTACCCGTGGGTACGCGTTTTGGCCCGCGCTTTGGCCCATGAAAAATCTCAACATGCCTTGAAAAGGGGCTATTTTGGGACCAAAAATGGGTCAAAAATGGGTCAGAAACACGCTTCTCCAAAAATGACCCCGGACCATTCGGGAGGCTCAAACAAGTGTTTTTGGCCCATTTTGAGCCCGTGGGGATGCGTTTTACCCCATGGAAAATCCCAAATTGCCTTGAAAAGGGGCCGTGTTGCGACCAAAAATGGGTCGAAAATGGGTCAAAAATGCGCTTCTCCAAAACTCATCCTGGATCATTCGAGGGGCTCAAACAAGTGTTTTTGGCCCATTTTGTACCCATGGGTACGCGTTTTGCCCCGTGGAAAATCCCAACATGCCTTGAAAAGGGGCTGTTTTGGGACCAAAAATGGATCAAACACGCTACCAAAAGTGCTCTTGGACCATTCGGGATGCTCAAACAAGTGTTTTCGGCCCATTTTGAGCCTATGGTGACGCGTTTTGGCCCATGGAAAATCCCAAAATGCCTTGAAAAATGCGGTTTTGCGACGAAAAATGGGTCAAAAATCGGTCAAAACGAGCTTCTCCAAAAGTGACCCTGCAACATTCGGGATTCTCCAAAAACTGTTTTTTGCCCATTTTGTACCCGTGGGTACGCGTTTTGGCCCGTGGAAAATCCCAACATGCCTTGAAAGGGGGCCGTTTTGGGACCAAAAATGGGTCAAAAATGGGTCAAACACGCGCCTCTCCGAAAGTGTTCTCGGACCATTCGGGATGCTGAAACAAATGTCTTTAGCCCATTTTGAGCCCGTGGGGACGCGTTTTGGGCCATGGAAAATCCCAAAATGCCTTGAAAATGGCTGTTTTTGGACCAGAAAAGGGTCAACAACTCTTCGAAAAGAGATTTGGGAGCATTCCGGGTGCTCAAACAAGTGTTTTTAGCCTACTTTGAGCCTGCGGTGACGCGTTTCGGCCCATGGAAAATGCCAAAATGCCTTGAGAAAGGACCATTTTGCGACCAAAAATGGGTCAAAAATGGGTCAAAAATGCGCTTCTCCAAAACTCATCCTGGATCATTCGAGGGGCTCAAACAAGTGTTTTTTGCCCATTTTGTACCCGTGGGTACGCGTTTTGCCCCGTGGAAAATCCCAACATGCCTTGAAAAGGGGACATTTCGGGACCAAAAATGGATCAAACACACTACCAAAAGTGCTCTTGGACCATTCGGGGTGCTCAAACAAGTGTTTTTGGCCTATTTTGAGCCTGTGGTGAAGCGTTTTGGCCCATAGAAAATCCCAAGATGCCTTGAAAAGGGGCCGTGTTGGGACCAGAAAAGGGTCAACAACGCTTCGAAAAGAGATTTTGGACCATTCACGGTGCTCAAACAAGTGTTTTCAGCCCATTTTGAGCTTGTGGTGACACGTTTCGGCCCATGGAAAAGGCCAAAATGCCTTGAAAAAAGACCGTTTTGCGATCAAAAATGGGTCAAAAATGCGCTTCTCCAAAAGTCATCCTGGATCACTCGGGAGGCTCAAACAAGTGTTTTTGGCCCATTTTGAGCCCGTGGGGATGCGTTTTACCCCATGGAAAATCCCAAATTGCCTTGAAAAGGGGCCGTGTTGGGACCAAAAATGGGTCGAAAATGGGTCAAAATGCGCTTCTCCAAAACTCATCCTGGATCATTCGAGGGGCTCAAACAAGTGTTTTTTGCCCATTTTGTACCCGTGGGTACGCGTTTTGGCCCGTGGAAAATCCCAACATGCCTTGAAAAAGGGCCGTTTTGGGACCAAAAATGGATCAAACACACTACCAAAAGTGCTCTTGGACCATTCCGGGTGCTCAAACAAGTGTTTTTAGCCCATTTTGAGCCCATGGTGACGCGTTTTGGGCCATGGAAAATCCCAAAATGCCTTGAAAAACACCGTTTTGTGACGAGTAATGGGTCAGAAAATCGGTCAAAAAGAGCTTCTCCAAAAGTGACCCTACACCATTCGGGATTCTCCAAAAACTGTTTTTTGCCCATTTTGTACCCGTGGGTACGCGTTTTGGACCGTGGAAAATCCCAACATGCCTTGAAAAGGGGCCGTTTTGGGACCAAAAAAGGGTCAAACACGCTACCAAAAGTGCTCTTGGACCATTCGGCGTGCTCAAGTGTTTTTAGCCCATTTTGAGCCCGTGGTGACGCGTTTTGGTCCAGAGAAATTCCAAGATAGCTTGAAAAGGGGCCGTTTTGTGACCAAAAAAGGGTAAAAAACGCTTCCAAAAGTGATTTTGGACCATTCGGGGTGCTCAAACAAGTGTTTTTGGCCTATTTTGAGCCTGTGGTGAAGCGTTTTGGGCCATGGAAAATCCCAAAATGCCGTGAAAATGGCTGTTTTGGAACCAGAAAAGGGTCAACAACGCTTCGAAAAGAGATTTTGGACCATTCACGGTGCTCAAACAAGTGTTTTCAGCCCATTTTGAGCTTGTGGTGACACGTTTCGGCCCATGGAAAAGGCCAAAATGCTTTGAGAAAAGACCGTTTTGCGACCAAAAATGGGTCAAAAATGCGCTTCTCCAAAACTCATCCCAGATCACTCGGGAGGCTCAAAGAAGTGTTTTTGGCCCATTTTGAGCCCGTGGGGACGCGCTTTGGCCCATGAAAAATTCCAACCTGCCTTGAAAAGGGGCTGTTTTGGGACCAAAAATGGGTCAAAAATGGGTCAGAAACACGCTTCTCCAAAAATGATCCCGGACCATTTGGGAGGCTCAAACAAGTGCTTTTGGCCCATTTTGAGCCCATGGGGATGCGGTTTACCCCATGGAAAATCTCAAATTGCCTCGAAAATGGGCCGCTTTGGGACCAAAAATGGGTCAAAAATGGGTCAAAAACGCGCTTCTCCGAAAGTGTTCTCGGACCATTTGGGATGTTGAAACAAATGTCTTTAGCCCATTTTGAGCCCGTGGGGACGCGTTTTGGGCCATGGAAAATCCCAAAATGCCTTGAAAATGGCTGTTTTTGGACCAGAAAAGGGTCAACAACGCTTCGAAAAGAGATTTGGGAGCATTCCGGGTGCTCAAACAAGTGTTTTTAGCCTACTTTGAGCCTGCGGTGACGCGTTTCGGCCCATGGAAAATGCCAAAATGCCTTGAGAAAGGACCATTTTGCGACCAAAAATGGGTCAAAAATGGGTCAAAAATGCGCTTCTCCAAAACTCATCCCGGATCATTCGAGGGGCTCAAACAAGTGTTTTTTGCCCATTTTGTACCCGTGGGTACGCGTTTTGGCCCGCGCTTTGGCCCATGAAAAATCTCAACATGCCTTGAAAAGGGGCCATTTTGGGACCAAAAATGGGTCACAAATGGGTCAGAAACACGCTTCTCCAAAAATGACCCCGGACCATTTGGGAGGCTCAAACAAGTGTTTTTGGCCCATTTTGAGCCGGTGGGGATGCGTTTTACCCCATGGAAAATCCCAAATTGCCTTGAAAGGGGGCCGTGTTGGGACCAGAAAAGGGTCAACAACGCTTCGAAAAGAGATTTTGGACCATTCACGGTGCTCAAACAAGTGTTTCCAGCCCATTTTGAGCTTGTGGTGACACGTTTCGGCCCATGGAAAAGGCCAAAATGCCTTGAAAAAAGACCGTTTTGCGACCAAAAATGGGTCAAAAATGCGCTTCTCCAAAAGTCATCCTGGATCACTCGGGAGGCTCTAACAAGTGTTTTTGGCCCATTTTGAGCCCGTGGGGATGCGTTTTACCCCATGGAAAATCCCAAATTGCCTTGAAAAGGGGCCGTGTTGGGACCAAAAATGGGTCGAAAATGGGTCAAAATGCGCTTCTCCAAAACTCATCCTGGATCATTCGAGGGGCTCAAACAAGTGTTTTTTGCCCATTTTGTACCCGTGGGTACGCGTTTTGGCCCGTGGAAAATCCCAACATGCCTTGAAAAAGGGCCGTTTTGGGACCAAAAATGGATCAAACACACTACCAAAAGTGCTCTTGGACCATTCCGGGTGCTCAAACAAGTGTTTTTAGCCCATTTTGAGCCCATGGTGACGCGTTTTGGGCCATGGAAAATCCCAAAATGCCTTGAAAAACACCGTTTTGTGACGAGTAATGGGTCAGAAAATCGGTCAAAAAGAGCTTCTCCAAAAGTGACCCTACACCATTCGGGATTCTCCAAAAACTGTTTTTTGCCCATTTTGTACCCGTGGGTACGCGTTTTGGACCGTGGAAAATCCCAACATGCCTTGAAAAGGGGCCGTTTTGGGACCAAAAAAGGGTCAAACACGCTACCAAAAGTGCTCTTGGACCATTCGGCGTGCTCAAGTGTTTTTAGCCCATTTTGAGCCCGTGCTGACGCGTTTTGGTCCAGAGAAATTCCAAGATAGCTTGAAAAGGGGCCGTTTTGTGACCAAAAAAGGGTAAAAAACGCTTCCAAAAGTGATTTTGGACCATTCGGGGTGCTCAAACAAGTGTTTTTAGCCCATTTTGAGCCTGTGGAGACGCGTTTTGGGCCATGGAAAATCCCAAAATGCCGTGAAAATGGCTGTTTTGGAACCAGAAAAGGGTCAACAACGCTTCGAAAAGAGATTTTGGACCATTCACGGTGCTCAAACAAGTGTTTTCAGCCCATTTTGAGCTTGTGGTGACACGTTACGGCCCATGGAAAAGGCCAAAATGCTTTGAGAAAAGACCGTTTTGCGACCAAAAATGGGTCAAAAATGCGCTTCTCCAAAACTCATCCCAGATCACTCGGGAGGCTCAAAGAAGTGTTTTTGGCCCATTTTGAGCCCGTGGGGACGCGCTTTGGCCCATGAAAAATTCCAACCTGCCTTGAAAAGGGGCTGTTTTGGGACCAAAAATGGGTCAAAAATGGGTCAGAAACACGCTTCTCCAAAAATGATCCCGGACCATTTGGGAGGCTCAAACAAGTGCTTTTGGCCCATTTTGAGCCCATGGGGATGCGGTTTACCCCATGGAAAATCTCAAATTGCCTCGAAAATGGGCCGCTTTGGGACCAAAAATGGGTCAAAAATGGGTCAAAAACGCGCTTCTCCGAAAGTGTTCTCGGACCATTTGGGATGTTGAAACAAATGTCTTTAGCCCATTTTGAGCCCGTGGGGACGCGTTTTGGGCCATGGAAAATCCCAAAATGCCTTGAAAATGGCTGTTTTTGGACCAGAAAAGGGTCAACAACGCTTCGAAAAGAGATTTGGGAGCATTCCGGGTGCTCAAACAAGTGTTTTTAGCCTACTTTGAGCCTGCGGTGACGCGTTTCGGCCCATGGAAAATGCCAAAATGCCTTGAGAAAGGACCATTTTGCGACCAAAAATGGGTCAAAAATGGGTCAAAAATGCGCTTCTCCAAAACTCATCCCGGATCATTCGAGGGGCTCAAACAAGTGTTTTTAGCCCATTTTGAGCCCGTGCTGACGCGTTTTGGTCCAGAGAAATTCCAAGATAGCTTGAAAAGGGGCCGTTTTGTGACCAAAAAAGGGTAAAAAACGCTTCCAAAAGTGATTTTGGACCATTCGGGGTGCTCAAACAAGTGTTTTTAGCCCATTTTGAGCCTGTGGAGACGCGTTTTGGGCCATGGAAAATCCCAAAATGCCGTGAAAATGGCTGTTTTGGAACCAGAAAAGGGTCAACAACGCTTCGAAAAGAGATTTTGGACCATTCACGGTGCTCAAACAAGTGTTTTCAGCCCATTTTGAGCTTGTGGTGACACGTTTCGGCCCATGGAAAAGGCCAAAATGCTTTGAGAAAAGACCGTTTTGCGACCAAAAATGGGTCAAAAATGCGCTTCTCCAAAACTCATCCCAGATCACTCGGGAGGCTCAAAGAAGTGTTTTTGGCCCATTTTGAGCCCGTGGGGACGCGCTTTGGCCCATGAAAAATTCCAACCTGCCTTGAAAAGGGGCTGCTTTGGGACCAAAAATGGGTCAAAAATGGGTCAGAAACACGCTTCTCCAAAAATGATCCCGGACCATTTGGGAGGCTCAAACAAGTGCTTTTGGCCCATTTTGAGCCCATGGGGATGCGGTTTACCCCATGGAAAATGTCAAATTGCCTCGAAAATGGGCCGCTTTGGGACCAAAAATGGGTCAAAAATGAGTCAAAAACGCGCTTCTCCGAAAGTGTTCTCGGACCATTTGGGATGTTGAAACAAATGTCTTTAGCCCATTTTGAGCCCGTGGGGACGCGTTTTGGGCCATGGAAAATCCCAAAATGCCTTGAAAATGGCTGTTTTTGGACCAGAAAAGGGTCAACAACGCTTCGAAAAGAGATTTGGGAGCATTCCGGGTGCTCAAACAAGTGTTTTTAGCCTACTTTGAGCCTGCGGTGACGCGTTTCGGCCCATGGAAAATGCCAAAATGCCTTGAGAAAGGACCATTTTGCGACCAAAAATGGGTCAAAAATGGGTCAAAAATGCGCTTCTCCAAAACTCATCCCGGATCATTCGAGGGGCTCAAACAAGTGTTTTTTGCCCATTTTGTACCCGTGGGTACGCGTTTTGGCCCGCGCTTTGGCCCATGAAAAATCTCAACATGCCTTGAAAAGGGGCCATTTTGGGACCAAAAATGGGTCACAAATGGGTCAGAAACACGCTTCTCCAAAAATGACCCCGGACCATTTGGGAGGCTCAAACAAGTGTTTTTGGCCCATTTTGAGCCGGTGGGGATGCGTTTTACCCCATGGAAAATCCCAAATTGCCTTGAAAGGGGGCCGTGTTGGGACCAAAAATGGGTCGAAAATGGGTCAAAATGCGCTTCTCCAAAACTCATCCTGGATCATTCGAGGGGCTCAAACAAGTGTTTTTTGCCCATTTTGTACCCGTGGGTACGCGTTTTGGCCCGTGGAAAATCCCAACATGCCTTGAAAAGGGGCCGTTTTGGGACCAAAAATGGATCAAACACGCTACCAAAAGTGCTCTTGGACCATTCGGGGTGCTCAAACAAGTGTTTTCGGCCCATTTTGAGGCCGTGGGGATGCGTTTTACCCCATGGAAAATCCCAAATTGCCTTGAAAAGGGGCCGTGTTGGGACCAAAAATGGGTCGAAAATGGGTCAAAAATGCGCTTCTCCAAAACTCATCCTGGATCATTCGAGGGGCTCAAACAAGTGTTTTTGGCCCATTTTGTACCCGTGGGTACGCGTTTTGGCCCGTGGAAAATCCCAACATGCCTTGAAAAGGGGCCGTTTTGGGACCAAAAAAGGGTCAAACACGCTACCAAAAGTGCTCTTGGACCATTTGGGGTGCTGAAGTGTTTTTAGCCCATTTTGAGCCCGTGGTGACGCGTTTTGGCCCACAGAAAATCCCAAGATGCCTTGAAAAGGGGCCGTTTTGTGACCAAAAAAGGGTAAAACAACGCTTCCAAAAGTGATTTTGGACCATTTGGGGTGCTCAAATAAGTGTTTTTAGCCCATTTTGAGGCCGTGGAGACACGTTTTGGGCCATGGGACATCCCAAAATGCCGTGAAAATGGCTGTTTTGGGACCTGAAAAGGGTCAACAACGCTTCGAAAAGAGATTTTGGACCATTCACGGTGCTCAAACAAGTGTTTTCAGCCCATTTTGCGCTTGTGGTGACACATTTAAGGCCATGGAAAATGCCAAAATGCCTTGAAAAAAGACCGTTTTGCGACCAAAAATGGGTCAAAAATGCGCTTCTCCAAAACTCATCCCGGATCACTCGGGAGGCTCAAACAAGTGTTTTTGGCCCATTTTGAGCCGGTGGGGATGCGTTTTACCCCATGGAAAATCCCAAATTGCCTTGAAAAGGGGCCGTGTTGGGACCAAAAATGGGTCGAAAATGGGTCAAAAATGCGCTTCTCCAAAACTCATCCTGGATCATTCGAGGGGCTCAAACAAATGTTTTTGGCCCATTTTGTACCCATGGGTACGCGTTTTGCCCCGTGGAAAATCCCAACATGCCTTGAAAAGGGGCTGTTTTGGGACCAAAAATGGATCAAACACGCTACCAAAAGTGCTCTTGGACCATTCGGGATGCTCAAACAAGTGTTTTCGGCCCATTTTGAGCCCGTGGTGACGCGTTTTGGCCCATGGAAAATCCCAAAATGCCTTGAAAAATGCGGTTTTGCGACGAAAAATGGGTCAAAAATCGGTCAAAATGAGCTTCTCCAAAAGTGACCCTGCGACATTCGGGATTCTCCAAAAACTGTTTTTTGCCCATTTTGTACCCGTGGGTACGCGTTTTGGCCCGTGGAAAATCCCAACATGCCTTGAAAAGGGGCCGTTTTGGGTCCAAAAATGGGTCAAAAATGGGTCAAACACGCGCCTCTCCGAAAGTGTTCTCGGACCATTCGGGATGCTGAAACAAATGTCTTTAGCCCATTTTGAGCCCGTGGGGACGCGTTTTGGGCCATGGAAAATCCCAAAATGCCTTGAAAATGGCTGTTTTTGGACCAGAAAAGGGTCAACAACTCTTCGAAAAGAGATTTGGCAGCATTTCGGGTGCTCAAACAAGTGTTTTTAGCCTACTTTGAGCCTGCGGTGACGCGTTTCGGCCCATGGAAAATGCCAAAATGCCTTGAGAAAGGACCATTTTGCGACCAAAAATGGGTCAAAAATGGGTCAAAAATGCGCTTCTCCAAAACTCATCCTGGATCATTCGAGGGGCTCAAACAAGTGTTTTTGGCCCATTTTGTACCCGTGGGTACGCGTTTTGCCCCGTGGAAAATCCCAACATGCCTTGAAAAGGGGACATTTCGGGACCAAAAATGGATCAAACACACTCCCAAAAGTGCTCTTGGACCATTCGGGGTGCTCAAACAAGTGTTTTTGGCCTATTTTGAGCCTGTGGTGAAGCGTTTTGGCCCATAGAAAATCCCAAGATGCCTTGAAAAGGGGCCGTGTTGGGACCAGAAAAGGGTCAACAACGCTTCGAAAAGAGATTTTGGACCATTCACGGTGCTCAAACAAGTGTTTTCAGCCCATTTTGAGCTTGTGGTGACACGTTTCGGCCCATGGAAAAGGCCAAAATGCCTTGAAAAAAGACCGTTTTGCGACCAAAAATGGGTCAATAATGCGCTTCTCCAAAAGTCATCCTGGATCTCTCGGGGTGCTCAAACAAGTGTTTTCAGCCCATTTTGAGCCTGTGGGGACGGTTTCACCCCATGGAAAATCCCAAATTGCCTTGAAAAGGGGCCGTGTTGGGACCAAAAATGGGTCGAAAATGGGTCAAAAATGCGCTTCTCCAAAACTCATCCTGGATCATTCGAGGGGCTCAAACAAGTGTTTTTGGCCCCCTTTGTACCCGTGGGTACGCGTTTTGGCCCGTGGAAAATCCCAACATGCCTTGAAAAGGGGCCGTTTTGCGACCAAAAATGGATCAAACACGCTACCAAAAGTGCTCTTGGACCATTCGGGGTGCTCAAACAAGTGTTTTCGGCCCATTTTGAGCCCGTGGTGACGCGTTTTGGCCTATGGAAAATCCCAAAATGCCTTGAAAAACACGGTTTTGCGACGAAAAATGGGTCAAAAATCGGTCAAAACGAGCTTCTCCAAAAGTGACCCTGCAACATTCGGGATTCTCAAAAAACTGTTTTTTGCCCATTTTGTACCCGTGGGTACGCGTTTTGGCCCGTGGAAAATCCCAACATGCCTTGAAAAGGGGCCGTTTTGGGACCAAAAAAGGGTCAAACACGCTACCAAAAGTGCTCTTGGACCATTTGGGGTGCTGAAGTGTTTTTAGCCCATTTTGAGCCCGTGGTGACGCGTTTTGGCCCACAGAAAATCCCAAGATGCCTTGAAAAGGGGCCGTTTTGTGACCAAAAAAGGGTAAAACAACGCTTCCAAAAGTGATTTTGGACCATTTGGGGTGCTCAAATAAGTGTTTTTAGCCCATTTTGAGGCCGTGGAGACACGTTTTGGGCCATGGGACATCCCAAAATGCCGTGAAAATGGCTGTTTTGGGACCTGAAAAGGGTCAACAACGCTTCGAAAAGAGATTTTGGACCATTCACGGTGCTCAAACAAGTGTTTTCAGCCCATTTTGCGCTTGTGGTGACACATTTAAGGCCATGGAAAATGCCAAAATGCCTTGAAAAAAGACCGTTTTGCGACCAAAAATGGGTCAAAAATGCGCTTCTCCAAAACTCATCCCGGATCACTCGGGAGGCTCAAACAAGTGTTTTTGGCCCATTTTGAGCCCGTGGGGACGCGCTTTGGCCCATTAAAATCCCAACCTGCCTTGAAAAGGGGCTGTTTTGGGACCAAAAATGGGTCCAAAATGGGTCAGAAAGACGCTTCTCCAAAAATGATCCCGGACCAGTTGGGAGGCTCAAACAAGTGTTTTTGGCCCATTTTGAGCCCGTGGGGATGCGTTTTACCCCATGGAATATCCCAAAGAGCCTTGAAAAGAGGCCGTGTTGGGACCAAAAATGGGTCAAAAATGGGTCAAAAATGCGCTTCTCCAAAACTCATCCTGGATCATTCGAGGGGCTCAAACAAGTGTTTTTTGCCCATTTTGTACCCGTGGGTACGCGTTTTGGCCCGTGGAAAATCCCAACAAGCCTTGAAAAGGGGCCGTCTTGGGACCAAAAATGGATCAAACACGGTACCAAAAGTGCTCTTGGACCATTCGGGGTGCTCAAACAAGTGTTTTCGGCCAATTTTGAGCCCGTGGTGACGCGTTTTGGCCTATGGAAAATCCCAAAATGCCTTGAAAAACACGGTTTTGCGACGAAAAATGGGTCAAAAATCGGTCAAAACGAGCTTCTCCAAAAATGACCCCGCACCATTCGGGATTCTCCAAAAACTGTTTTTTGCCCATTTTGTACCCGTGCGTACGCGTTTTGGCCCGTGGAAAATCCCAACATGCCTTGAAAAGGGGCCGTTTTGGGACCAAAAAAGGGTCAAACACGCTACCAAAAGTGCTCTTGGACCATTCGGGGTGCTCAAGTGTTTTTAGCCCATTTTGAGCACGTGGAGACGCGTTTTGGGCCATGGAAAATCCCAAAATGCCGTGAAATTGGCTGTTTTGGGACCAGAAAAGGGTCAACAACGCTTCGAAAAGAGATTTTGGACCATTCACGGTGCTCAAACAAGTGTTTTCAGCCCATTTTGAGCTTGTGGTGACACGTTTCGGCCCATGGAAAATGCCAAAATGCCTTGAAAAAAGACCGTTTTGCGACCAAAAATGTGTCAAAAATGCGCTTCTCCAAAACTCATCCCGCATCACTCGGGAGGCTCAAACAAGTGTTTTTGGCCCATTTTGAGCCCGTGGGGACGCGCTTTGGCCCATGAAAAATTCCAACCTGCCTTGAAAAGGGGCTGTTTTGGGACCAAAAATGGGTCAAAAATGGGTCAGAAACACGCTTCTCCAAAAATGATCCCGGACCATTTGGGAGGCTCAAACAAGTGCTTTTGGCCCATTTTGAGCCCGTGGGGATGCGGTTTACCCCATGGAAAATCTCAAATTGCCTTGAAAATGGGCCGCTTTGGGACCAAAAATGGGTCAAAAATGGGTCAAAAACGCGCTTCTCCGAAAGTGTTCTCAGACCATTCGGGATGTTGAAACAAATGTCTTTACCCCAATTTGAGCCCGTGGGGACGCGTTTTGGGCCATGGAAAATCCCAAAATGCCTTGAAAATGGCTGTTTTTGGACCAAAAAAGGGTCAACAACGCTTCGAAAAGAGATTTGGGAGCATTCCGGGTGCTCAAACAAGTGTTTTTAGCCTATTTTGAGCCTGCGGTGACGCGTTTCGGCGCATGGAAAATGCCAAAATGCCTTGAGAAAGGACCATTTTGCGACCAAAAATGGGTCAAAAATGGGTCAAAAATGCGCTTCTCCAAAACTCATCCTGGATCATTCGAGGGGCTCAAACAAGTGTTTTTTGCCCATTTTGTACCCGTGGGTACGCATTTTGGCCCGTGGAAAATCCCAACATGCCTTGAAAAGGGGCCGTTTTGGGACCAAAAATGGATCAAACACGCTACCAAAAGTGCTCTTGGACCATTCGGGGTGCTCAAACAAGTGTTTTCGGCCCATTTTGAGCCCGTGGGGATGCGTTTTACCCCATAGAAAATCCCAAATTGCCTTGAAAAGGGGCCGTGTTGGGACCAAAAATGGGTCGAAAATGGGTCAAAAATGCGCTTCTCCAAAACTCATCCTGGATCATTCGAGGGGCTCAAACAAATGTTTTTGGCCCATTTTGTACCCATGGGTACGCGTTTTGCCCCGTTGAAAATCCCAACATGCCTTGAAAAGGGGCTGTTTTGGGACCAAAAATGGATCAAACACGCTACCAAAAGTGCTCTTGGACCATTCGGGATGCTCAAACAAGTGTTTTCGGCCCATTTTGAGCCTGTGGTGACGCGTTTTGGCCCATGGAAAATCCCAAAATGCCTTGAAAAATGCGGTTTTGCGACGAAAAATGGGTCAAAAATCGGTCAAAACGAGCTTCTCCAAAAGTGACCCTGCAACATCCGGGATTCTCCAAAAACTGTTTTTTGCCCATTTTGTACCCGTGGGTACGCGTTTTGGCCCGTGGAAAATCCCAACATGCCTTGAAAGGGGGCCGTTTTGGGTCCAAAAATGGGTCAAAAATGGGTCAAACACGCGCCTCTCCGAAAGTGTTCTCGGACCATTCGGGATGCTGAAACAAATGTCTTTAGCCCATTTTGAGCCCGTGGGGACGCGTTTTGGGCCATGGAAAATCCC
Source organism: Eutreptiella sp. 'Long Island Sound 2002' (assembly GCA_964036045.1). Lineage (NCBI taxonomy): Eukaryota > Euglenozoa > Euglenophyceae > Eutreptiales > Eutreptiaceae > Eutreptiella > Eutreptiella sp. 'Long Island Sound 2002'. The sequence goes on along the minus strand of OZ038378.1, from coordinate 126,252,837 downwards.
AAAATGCCTTGAAAATGGCTGTTTTTGGACCAGAAAAGGGTCAACAACTCTTCGAAAAGACATTTGGGAGCATTCCGGGTGCTCAAACAAGTGTTTTTAGCCTACTTTGAGCCTGCGGTGACGCGTTTCGGCCCATGGAAAATGCCAAAATGCCTTGAGAAAGGACCATTTTGCGACCAAAAATGGGTCAAAAATGGGTCAAAAATGCGCTTCTCCAAAACTCATCCTGGATCATTCGAGGGGCTCAAACAAGTGTTTTTGGCCCATTTTGTACCCGTGGGTACGCGTTTTGCCCCGTGGAAAATCCCAACATGCCTTGAAAAGGGGACATTTCGGGACCAAAAATGGATCAAACACACTACCAAAAGTGCTCTTGGACCATTCGGGGTGCTCAAACAAGTGTTTTTGGCCTATTTTGAGCCTGTGGTGAAGCGTTTTGGCCCATAGAAAATCCCAAGATGCCTTGAAAAGGGGCCGTGTTGGGACCAGAAAAGGGTCAACAACGCTTCGAAAAGAGATTTTGGACCATTCACGGTGCTCAAACAAGTGTTTTCAGCCCATTTTGAGCTTGTGGTGACACGTTTCGGCCCATGGAAAAGGCCAAAATGCCTTGAAAAAAGACCGTTTTGCGACCAAAAATGGGTCAAAAATGCGCTTCTCCAAAAGTCATCCTGGATCACTCGGGGTGCTCAAACAAGTGTTTTCAGCCCATTTTGAGCCTGTGGGGACGGTTTCACCCCATGGAAAATCCCAAATTGCCTTGAAAAGGGGCCGTGTTGGGACCAAAAATGGGTCGAAAATGGGTCAAAAATGCGCTTCTCCAAAACTCATCCTGGATCATTCGAGGGGCTCAAACAAGTGTTTTTGGCCCCCTTTGTACCCGTGGGTACGCGTTTTGGCCCGTGGAAAATCCCAACATGCCTTGAAAAGGGGCCGTTTTGCGACCAAAAATGGATCAAACACGCTACCAAAAGTGCTCTTGGACCATTCGGGGTGCTCAAACAAGTGTTTTCGGCCCATTTTGAGCCCGTGGTGACGCGTTTTGGCCTATGGAAAATCCCAAAATGCCTTGAAAAACACGGTTTTGCGACGAAAAATGGGTCAAAAATCGGTCAAAACGAGCTTCTCCAAAAGTGACCCTGCAACATTCGGGATTCTCAAAAAACTGTTTTTTGCCCATTTTGTACCCGTGGGTACGCGTTTTGGCCCGTGGAAAATCCCAACATGCCTTGAAAAGGGGCCGTTTTGGGACCAAAAAAGGGTCAAACACGCTACCAAAAGTGCTCTTGGACCATTTGGGGTGCTGAAGTGTTTTTAGCCCATTTTGAGCCCGTGGTGACGCGTTTTGGCCCACAGAAAATCCCAAGATGCCTTGAAAAGGGGCCGTTTTGTGACCAAAAAAGGGTAAAACAACGCTTCCAAAAGTGATTTTGGACCATTTGGGGTGCTCAAATAAGTGTTTTTAGCCCATTTTGAGGCCGTGGAGACACGTTTTGGGCCATGGGACATCCCAAAATGCCGTGAAAATGGCTGTTTTGGGACCTGAAAAGGGTCAACAACGCTTCGAAAAGAGATTTTGGACCATTCACGGTGCTCGAACAAGTGTTTTCAGCCCATTTTGCGCTTGTGGTGACACATTTAAGGCCATGGAAAATGCCAAAATGCCTTGAAAAAAGACCGTTTTGCGACCAAAAATGGGTCAAAAATGCGCTTCTCCAAAACTCGTCCCGGATCACTCGGGAGGCTCAAACAAGTGTTTTCGGCCCATTTTGAGCCCGTGGGGACGCGCTTTGGCCCATTAAAATCCCAACCTGCCTTGAAAAGGGGCTGTTTTGGGACCAAAAATGGGTCCAAAATGGGTCAGAAAGACGCTTCTCCAAAAATGATCCCGGACCAGTTGGGAGGCTCAAACAAGTGTTTTTGGCCCATTTTGAGCCCGTGGGGATGCGTTTTACCCCATGGAAAATCCCAAAGAGCCTTGAAAAGAGGCCGTGTTGGGACCAAAAATGGGTCAAAAATGGGTCAAAAATGCGCTTCTCCAAAACTCATCCTGGATCATTCGAGGGGCTCAAACAAGTGTTTTTTGCCCATTTTGTACCCGTGGGTACGCGTTTTGGCCCGTGGAAAATCCCAACAAGCCTTGAAAAGGGGCCGTCTTGGGACCAAAAATGGATCAAACACGGTACCAAAAGTGCTCTTGGACCATTCGGGGTGCTCAAACAAGTGTTTTCGGCCAATTTTGAGCCCGTGGTGACGCGTTTTGGCCTATGGAAAATCCCAAAATGCCTTGAAAAACACGGTTTTGCGACGAAAAATGGGTCAAAAATCGGTCAAAACGAGCTTCTCCAAAAATGACCCCGCACCATTCGGGATTCTCCAAAAACTGTTTTTTGCCCATTTTGTACCCGTGCTGACGCGTTTTGGCCCGTGGAAAATCCCAACATGCCTTGAAAAGGGGCCGTTTTGGGACCAAAAAAGGGTCAAACACGCTACCAAAAGTGCTCTTGGACCATTCGGGGTGCTCAAGTGTTTTTAGCCCATTTTGAGCACGTGGAGACGCGTTTTGGGCCATGGAAAATCCCAAAATGCCGTGAAATTGGCTGTTTTTGGACCAGAAAAGGGTCAACAACGCTTCGAAAAGAGATTTTGGACCATTCACGGTGCTCAAACAAGTGTTTTCAGCCCATTTTGAGCTTGTGGTGACACGTTTCGGCCCATGGAAAATGCCAAAATGCCTTGAAAAAAGACCGTTTTGCGACCAAAAATGTGTCAAAAATGCGCTTCTCCAAAACTCATCCCGCATCACTCGGGAGGCTCAAACAAGTGTTTTTGGCCCATTTTGAGCCCGTGGGGACGCGCTTTGGCCCATGAAAAATTCCAACCTGCCTTGAAAAGGGGCTATTTTGGGACCAAAAATGGGTCAAAAATGGGTCAGAAACACGCTTCTCCAAAAATGATCCCGGACCATTTGGGAGGCTCAAACAAGTGCTTTTGGCCCATTTTGAGCCCGTGGGGATGCGGTTTACCCCATGGAAAATCTCAAATTGCCTTGAAAATGGGCCGCTTTGGGACCAAAAATGGGTCAAAAACGCGCTTCTCCGAAAGTGTTCTCGGACCATTCGGGATGTTGGAACAAATGTCTTTACCCCATTTTGAGCCCGTGGGGACGCGTTTTGGGCCATGGAAAATCCCAAAATGCCTTGAAAATGGCTGTTTTTGGACCAAAAAAGGGTCAACAACGCTTCGAAAAGAGATTTGGGAGCATTCCGGGTGCTCAAACAAGTGTTTTTAGCCTATTTTGAGCCTGCGGTGACGCGTTTCGGCCCATGGAAAATGCCAAAATGCCTTGAGAAAGGACCATTTTGCGACCAAAAATGGGTCAAAAATGGGTCAAAAATGCGCTTCTCCAAAACTCATCCTGGATCATTCGAGGGGCTCAAACAAGTGTTTTTTGCCCATTTTGTACCCGTGGGTACGCGTTTTGGCCCGTGGAAAATCCCAAGATGCCTTGAAAAGGGGACGTTTCGGGACCAAAAATGGATCAAACACACTACCAAAAGTGCTCTTGGACCATTCGGGGTGCTCAAACAAGTGTTTTTAGCCCATTTTGAGCCCGTGGAGACGCGTTTTGGGCCATGGAAAATCCCAAAATGCCGTGAAAATGGCTGTTTTGGTACCTGAAAAGGGTCAACAACGCTTCGAAAAGAGATTTTGGACCATTCACGGTGCTCAAACAAGTGTTTTCAGCCCATTTTGAGCCCGTGGTGACGCGTTTTGGCCCATGGAAAATCCCAAAATGCCTTGAAAAACACGGTTTTGCGACGAAAAATGGGTCAAAAATCGGTCAAAACGAGCTTCTCCAAAAATGACCCCGCACCATTCGGGATTCTCCAAAAACTGTTTTTTGCCCATTTTGTACCCGTGCGTACGCGTTTTGGCCCGTGGAAAATCCCAACATGCCTTGAAAAGGGGCCGTTTTGGGACCAAAAAAGGGTCAAACACGCTACCAAAAGTGCTCTTGGACCATTCGGGGTGCTCAAGTGTTTTTAGCCCATTTTGAGCACGTGGAGACGCGTTTTGGGCCATGGAAAATCCCAAAATGCCGTGAAATTGGCTGTTTTGGGACCAGAAAAGGGTCAACAACGCTTCGAAAAGAGATTTTGGACCATTCACGGTGCTCAAACAAGTGTTTTCAGCCCATTTTGAGCTTGTGGTGACACGTTTCGGCCCATGGAAAATGCCAAAATGCCTTGAAAAAAGACCGTTTTGCGACCAAAAATGTGTCAAAAATGCGCTTCTCCAAAACTCATCCCGCATCACTCGGGAGGCTCAAACAAGTGTTTTTGGCCCATTTTGAGCCCGTGGGGACGCGCTTTGGCCCATGAAAAATTCCAACCTGCCTTGAAAAGGGGCTATTTTGGGACCAAAAATGGGTCAAAAATGGGTCAGAAACACGCTTCTCCAAAAATGATCCCGGACCATTTGGGAGGCTCAAACAAGTGCTTTTGGCCCATTTTGAGCCCGTGGGGATGCGGTTTACCCCATGGAAAATCTCAAATTGCCTTGAAAATGGGCCGCTTTGGGACCAAAAATGGGTCAAAAACGCGCTTCTCCGAAAGTGTTCTCGGACCATTCGGGATGTTGGAACAAATGTCTTTACCCCATTTTGAGCCCGTGGGGACGCGTTTTGGGCCATGGAAAATCCCAAAATGCCTTGAAAATGGCTGTTTTTGGACCAAAAAAGGGTCAACAACGCTTCGAAAAGAGATTTGGGAGCATTCCGGGTGCTCAAACAAGTGTTTTTAGCCTATTTTGAGCCTGCGGTGACGCGTTTCGGCCCATGGAAAATGCCAAAATGCCTTGAGAAAGGACCATTTTGCGACCAAAAATGGGTCAAAAATGGGTCAAAAATGCGCTTCTCCAAAACTCATCCTGGATCATTCGAGGGGCTCAAACAAGTGTTTTTTGCCCATTTTGTACCCGTGGGTACGCGTTTTGGCCCGTGGAAAATCCCAAGATGCCTTGAAAAGGGGACGTTTCGGGACCAAAAATGGATCAAACACACTACCAAAAGTGCTCTTGGACCATTCGGGGTGCTCAAACAAGTGTTTTTAGCCCATTTTGAGCCCGTGGAGACGCGTTTTGGGCCATGGAAAATCCCAAAATGCCGTGAAAATGGCTGTTTTGGTACCTGAAAAGGGTCAACAACGCTTCGAAAAGAGATTTTGGACCATTCACGGTGCTCAAACAAGTGTTTTCAGCCCATTTTGAGCTTGTGGTGACACGTTTCGGCCCATGGAAAATGCCAAAATGCCTTGAAAAAAGACCGTTTTGCGACCAAAAATGGGTCAAAAATGCGCTTCTCCAAAACTCATCCCGGATCACTCGGGAGGCTCAAATAAGTGTTTTTGGCCCATTTTGAGCCCGTGGGGACGCGCTTTGGCCCATGAAAAATCTCAACATGCCTTGAAAAGGGGCTATTTTGGGACCAAAAATGGGTCAAAAATGGGTCAGAAACACGCTTCTCCAAAAATGACCCCGGACCATTTGGGAGGCTCAAACAAGTGTTTTTGGCCCATTTTGAGCCCGTGGGGATGCGTTTTACCCCATGGAAAATCTCAAATTGCCTTGAAAAGGGGCCGTGTTGGGACCAAAAATGGGTCGAAAATGGGTCAAAAATGCGCTTCTCCAAAACTCATCCTGGATCATTCGAGGGGCTCAAACAATTGTTTTTGGCCCATTTTGAGCCCGTGGTGACGCGTTTTGGCCCATGGAAAATCCCAAAATGCCTTGAAAAACACGGTTTTGCGACGAAAAATGGGTCCAAAATCGGTCAAAACGAGCTTCTCCAAAAGTGACCCTGCACCATTCGGGATTCTCCGAAAACTGTTTTTTGCCCATTTTGTACCCGTGGGTACGCGTTTTGGCCCGTGGAAAATCCCAACATGCCTTGAAAAGGGGCCGTTTTGGGACCAAAAAAGGGTCAAACACACTACCAAAAGTGATTTTGGACCATTTGGGGTGCTCAAACAAGTGTTTTTAGCCCATTTTGAGCCCGTGGAGACGCGTTTTGGGCCATGGAAAATCCCAAAATGCCGTGAAAATGGCTGTTTTGGAACCAGAAAAGGGTCAACAACGCTTCGAAAAGAGATTTTGGACCATTCACGGTGCTCAAACAAGTGTTTTCAGCCCATTTTGAGCTTGTGGTGACACGTTTCGGCCCATGGAAAATGCCACAATGCCTTGAAAAAAGACCGTTCTGCGACCAAAAATGGGTCAAAAATGCGCTTCTCCAAAACTCATCCCGGATCACCCGGGAGGCTCAAACAAGTGTTTTTGGCCCATTTTGAGCCCGTGGGGACGCGCTTTGGCCCATGAAAAATTCCAACCCGCCTTGAAAAGGGGCTGTTTTGGGACCAAAAATGGGTCAAAAATGGGTCAGAAACACGCTTCTCCAAAAATGATCCCGGACCATTTGGGAGGCTCAAACAAGTGCTTTTGGCCCATTTTGAGCCCGTGGGGATGCGGTTTACCCCATGGAAAATCTCAAATTGCCTTGAAAACTGGCCGCTTTGGGACCAAAAATGGGTCAAAAATGGGTCAAAAACGCCCATCTCCGAAAGTGTTCTCAGACCATTCGGGATGTTGAAACAAATGTCTTTAGCCCATTTTGAGCCCGCGGGTACGCGTTTTGGGCCATGGAAAATCCCAAAATGCCTTGAAAATGGCTGTTTTTGGACCAGAGAAGGGTCAACAACGCTTCGAAAAGAGATTTGGGAGCATTCCGGGTGCTCAAACAAGTGTTTTTAGCCTATTTTGAGCCTGCGGTGACGCGTTTCGGCCCATGGAAAATGCCAAAATGCCTTGAGAAAGGACCATTTTGCGACCAAAAATGGGTCAAAAATGGGTCAAAAATGCGCCTCTCCAAAACTCATCCCGGATCATTCGAGGGGCTCAAACAAGTGTTTTTTGCCCATTTTGTACCTGTGGGTACGCGTTTTGGCCCATGGAAAATCCCAACATGCCTTGAAAAGGGGACACTTCGGGACCAAAAATGGATCAAACACACTACCAAAAGTGCTCTTGGACCATTCGGGGTGCTCAAACAAGTGTTTTTAGCCCATTTTGAGCCCGTGGAGACGCGTTTTGGGCCATGGAAAATCCCAAAATGCCGTGAAAATGGCTGTTTTGGGACCTGAAAAGGGTCAACAGCGCTTCGAAAAGAGATTTTGGACCATTCACGGTGCTCAAACAAGTGTTTTTAGCCCATTTTGAGCTTGTGGTGATACGTTTCGGCCCATGGAAAATGCCAAAATGCCTTGAAAAAAGACCGTTTTGCGACCAAAAATGGGTCAAAAATGCGCTTCTCCAAAACTCACCCCGGATCACCCGGGAGGCTCAAACAAGTGTTTTTGGCCCATTTTGAGCCCGTGGGGACGCGCTTTGGCCCATGAAAAATTCCAACCTGCCTTGAAAAGGGGCTGTTTTGGGACCAAAAATGGGTCAAAAATGGGTCAGAAACACGCTTCTCCAAAAATGATCCCGGACCATTTGGGAGGCTCAAACAAGTGCTTTTGGCCCATTTTGAACCCGTGGGGATGCGTTTTACCCCATGGAAAATCTCAAATTGCCTTGAAAATGGGCCGCTTTGGGACCAAAAATGGGTCAAAAATGGGTCAAAAACGCCCATCTCCGAAAGTGTTCTCAGACCATTCGGGATGTTGAAACAAATGTCTTTAGCCCATTTTGAGCCCGCGGGTACGCGTTTTGGGCCATGGAAAATCCCAAAATGCCTTGAAAATGGCTGTTTTTGGACCAGAGAAGGGTCAACAACGCTTCGAAAAGAGATTTGGGAGCATTCCGGGTGCTCAAACAAGTGTTTTTAGCCTATTTTGAGCCTGCGGTGACGCGTTTCGGCCCATGGAAAATGCCAAAATGCCTTGAGAAAGGACCATTTTGCGACCAAAAATGGGTCAAAAATGGGTCAAAAATGCGCCTCTCCAAAACTCATCCCGGATCATTCGAGGGGCTCAAACAAGTGTTTTTTGCCCATTTTGTACCCGTGGGTACGCGTTTTGGCCCGTGGAAAATCCCAACATGCCTTGAAAAGGGGACATTTCGGGACCAAAAATGGATCAAACACACTACCAAAAGTGCTCTTGGACCATTCGGGGTGCTCAAACAAGTGTTTTTAGCCCATTTTGAGCCCGTGGAGACGCGTTTTGGGCCATGGAAAATTCCAAAATGCCGTAAAAATGGCTGTTTTGGGACCTGAAAAGGGTCAACAGCGCTTCGAAAAGAGATTTTGGACCATTCACGGTGCTCAAACAAGTGTTTTTAGCCCATTTTGAGCTTGTGGTGATACGTTTCGGCCCATGGAAAATGCCAAAATGCCTTGAAAAAAGACCGTTTTGCGACCAAAAATGGGTCAAAAATGCGCTTCTCCAAAACTCACCCCGGATCACCCGGGAGGCTCAAACAAGTGTTTTTGGCCCATTTTGAGCCCGTGGGGACGCGCTTTGGCCCATGAAAAATTCCAACCTGCCTTGAAAAGGGGCTGTTTTGGGACCAAAAATGGGTCAAAAATGGGTCAGAAACACGCTTCTCCAAAAATGATCCCGGACCATTTGGGAGGCTCAAACAAGTGCTTTTGGCCCATTTTGAACCCGTGGGGATGCGTTTTACCCCATGGAAAATCTCAAAATGCCTTGAAAATGGGCCGCTTCGGGACCAAAAATGGGTCAAAAATGGGTCAAAAACGCGCTTCTCCGAAAGTGTTCTCGGACCATTTGGGATGCTGAAACAAATGTCTTTACCCCATTTTGAGCCCGTGGGGACGCGTTTTGGGCCATGGAAAATCCCAAAATGCCTTGAAAATGCCTGTTTTTGGACCAAAAAAGGGTCAACAACGCTTGAAAAGAGATTTGGGAGCATTGCGGGTGCTCAAACAAGTGTTTTTAGCCTATTTTGAGCCTGCGGTGACGCGTTTCGGCCCATGGAAAATGCCAAAATGCCTTGAGAAAGGACCATTTTGCGACCAAAAATGGGTCAAAAATGGGTCAAAAATGCGCTTCTCCAAAACTCATCCTGGATCATTCGAGGGGCTCAAACAAGTGTTTTTTGCCCATTTTGTACCCGTGGGTACGCGTTTTGGCCCGTGGAAAATCCCAACATGCCTTGAAAAGGGGACATTTCGGGACCAAAAATGGATCAAACACACTACCAAAAGTGATTTTGGACGATTCGGGGTGCTCAAACAAGTGCTTTTAGCCCATTTTGAGCCCGTGGAGACGCGTTTTGGGCCATGGAAAATCCCAAAATGCCGTGAAAATGGCTGTTTTGGGACCTGAAAAGGGTCAACAACGCTTCAAAAAGAGATTTGGGAGCATTCCGGGTGCTCAAACAAGTGTTTTTAGCCTATTTTGAGCCTGCGGTGACGCGTTTCGGCCCATGGAAAATGCCAAAATGCCTTGAGAAAGGACTATTTTGCGACCAAAAATGGGTCAAAAATGCGCTTCTCCAAAACTCATCCCGGATCACTCGGGGTGCTCAAACAAGTGTTTTTGGCCCATTTTGAGCCCGTGGGGACGCGCTTTGGCCCATGAAAAATTCCAACCTGCCTTGAAAAGGGGCTGTTTTGGGACCAAAAATGGGTCAAAAATGGGTCAGAAACACGCTTCTCCAAAAATGATCCCGGACCATTTGGGAGGCTCAAACAAGTGCTTTTGGCCCATTTTGAACCCATGGGGATGCGGTTTACCCCATGGAAAATCTCAAATTGCCTTGAAAATGGGCCGCTTTGGGACCAAAAATGGGTCAAAAATGGGTCAAATACGCGCTTCTCCGAAAGTGTTCTCGGACCATTCGGGATGTTGAAACAAATGTCTTTAGCCCATTTTGAGCCCGTGGGGACGCGTTTTGGGCCATGGAAAATCCCAAAATGCCTTGAAAATGGCTGTTTTTGGACCAGAAAAGGGTCAACAACGCTTGAAAAGAGATTTGGGAGCATTCCGGGTGCTCAAACAAGTGTTTTTAGCCTATTTTGAGCGTGCGGTGACGCATTTCCGCCCATGGAAAATGCCAAAATGCCTTGAGAAAGGACCATTTTGCGACCAAAAATGGGTCAAAAATGGGTCAAAAATGCGCTTCTCCAAAACTCATCCCGGATCATTCGAGGGGCTCAAACAAGTGTTTTTTGCCCATTTTGTACCCGTGGGTACGCGTTTTGGCCCGTGGAAAATCCCAACATGCCTTGAAAAGGGGACGTTTCGGGACCAAAAATGGATCAAACACACTACCAAAAGTGATTTTGGACGATTCGGGGTGCTCAAACAAGTGCTTTTAGCCCATTTTGAGCCCGTGGAGACGCGTTTTGGGCCATGGAAAATCCCAAAATGCCGTGAAAATGGCTGTTTTGGGACCTGAAAAGGGTCAACAACGCTTCGAAAAGAGATTTGGGAGCATTCCGGGTGCTCAAACAAGTGTTTTTAGCCTATTTTGAGCCTGCGGTGACGCGTTTCGGCCCATGGAAAATGCCAAAATGCCTTGAGAAAGGACCGTTTTGCGACCAAAAATGGGTCAAAAATGCGCTTCTCCGAAACTCATCCCGGATCACTCGGGGTGCTCAAACAAGTGTTTTTGGCCCATTTTGAGCCCGTGGGGACGCGCTTTGGCCCATGAAAAATTCCAACCTGCCTTGAAAAGGGGCTGTTTTGGGACCAAAAATGGGTCAAAAATGGGTCAGAAACACGCTTCTCCAAAAATGATCCCGGACCATTTGGGAGGCTCAAACAAGTGCTTTTGGCCCATTTTGAACCCGTGGGGATGTGTTTTACCCCATGGAAAATCTCAAAATGCCTTGAAAATGGGCCGCTTTGGGACCAAAAATGGGTCAAAAATGGGTCAAAAACGCGCTTCTCCGAAAGTGTTCTCGGACCATTCGGGATGTTGAAACAAATGTCTTTAGCCCATTTTGAGCCCGTGGGGACGCGTTTTGGGCCATGGAAAATCCCAAAATGCCTTGAAAATGGCTGTTTTTAGACCAGAAAAGGGTCAACAACGCTTGAAAAGAGATTTGGGAGCATTCCGGGTGCTCAAACAAGTGTTTTTAGCCTATTTTGAGCCTGCGGTGACGCGTTTCGGCCCATGGAAAATGCCAAAATGCCTTGAGAAAGGACCATTTTGCGACCAAAAATGGGTCAAAAATGGGTCAAAAATGCGCCTCTCCAAAACTCGTCCCGGATCATTCGAGGGGCTCAAACAAGTGTTTTTTGCCCATTTTGTACCCGTGGGTACGCGTTTTGGCCCGTGGAAAATCCCAACATGCCTTGAAAAGGGGACGTTTCGGGACCAAAAATGGATCAAACACACTACCAAAAGTGATTTTGGACCATTCGGGGTGCTCAAACAAGTGCTTTTAGCCCATTTTGAGCCCGTGGAGACGCGTTTTGGGCCATGGAAAATCCCAAAATGCCGTGAAAATGGCTGTTTTGGGACCTGAAAAGGGTCAACAACGCTTCGAAAAGAGATTTGGGACCATTCCGGGTGCTCAAACAAGTGTTTTTAGCCTATTTTGAGCCTGCGGTGACGCGTTTCGGCCCATGGAAAATGCCAAAATGCCTTGAAAAAAGACCATTTTGCGACCAAAAATGGGTCAAAAATGCGCTTCTCCAAAACTCATCCCGGATCACTCGGGGTGCTCAAACAAGTGTTTTTGGCCCATTTTGAGCCCGTGGGGACGCGCTTTGGCCCATGAAAAATTCCAACCTGCCTTGAAAAGGGGCTGTTTTGGGACAAAAAATGGGTCAAAAATGGGTCAGAAACACGCTTCTCCAAAAATGATCCCGGACCATTTGGGAGGCTCAAACAAGTGCTTTTGGCCCATTTTGAACCCGTGGGGATGCGTTTTACCCCATGGAAAATCTCAAATTGCCTTGAAAATGGGCCGCTTTGGGACCAAAAATGGGTCAAAAATGGGTCAAAAACGCGCTTCTCCGAAAGTGTTCTCGGACCATTCGGGATGCTGAAACAAATGTCTTTACCCCATTTTGAGCCCGTGGGGACGCGTTTTGGGCCATGGAAAATCCCAAAATGCCTTGAAAATGCCTGTTTTTGGACCAAAAAAGGGTCAACAACGCTTGAAAAGAGATTTGGGAGCATTCCGGGTGCTCAAACAAGTGTTTTTAGCCTATTTTGAGCCTGCGGTGACGCGTTTCGGCCCATGGAAAATGCCAAAATGCCTTGAGAAAGGACCATTTTGCGACCAAAAATGGGTCAAAAATGGGTCAAAAATGCGCCTCTCCAAAACTCATCCCGGATCATTCGAGGGGCTCAAACAAGTGTTTTTTGCCCATTTTGTACCCGTGGGTACGCGTTTTGGCCCGTGGAAAATCCCAACATGCCTTGAAAAGGGGACGTTTCGGGACCAAAAATGGATCAAACACACTACCAAAAGTGATTTTGGACCATTCGGGGTGCTCAAACAAGTGCTTTTAGCCCATTTTGAGCCCGTGGAGACGCGTTTTGGGCCATGGAAAATCCCAAAATGCCGTGAAAATGGCTGTTTTGGGACCTGAAAAGGGTCAACAACGCTTCGAAAAGAGATTTGGGAGCATTCCGGGTGCTCAAACAAGTGTTTTTAGCCTATTTTGAGCCTGCGGTGACGCGTTTCGGCCCATGGAAAATGCCAAAATGCCTTGAGAAAGGACCATTTTGCGACCAAAAATGGGTCAAAATGCGCTTCTCCAAAACTCATCCCGGATCACTCGGGGTGCTCAAACAAGTGTTTTTGGCCCATTTTGAGCCCGTGGGGACGCGCTTTGGCCCATGAAAAATTCCAACCTGCCTTGAAAAGGGGCTGTTTTGGGACCAAAAATGGGTCAAAAATGGGTCAGAAACACGCTTCTCCAAAAATGATCCCGGACCATTTGGGAGGCTCAAACAAGTGCTTTTGGCCCATTTTGAACCCATGGGGATGCGTTTTACCCCATGGAAAATCTCAAATTGCCTTGAAAATGGGCCGCTTTGGGACCAAAAATGGATCAAAAATGGGTCAAAAACGCGCTTCTCCGAAAGTGTTCTCGGACCATTCGGGATGTTGAAACAAATGTCTTTAGCCCATTTTGAGCCCGTGGGGACGCGTTTTGGGCCATGGAAAATCCCAAAATGCCTTGAAAATGGCTGTTTTTGGACCAGAAAAGGGTCAACAACGCTTGAAAAGAGATTTGGGAGCATTCCGGGTGCTCAAACAAGTGTTTTTAGCCTACTTTGAGCGTGCGGTGACGCGTTTCGGCCCATGGAAAATGCCAAAATGCCTTGAGAAAGGACCATTTTGCGACCAAAAATGGGTCAAAAATGGGTCAAAAATGCGCCTCTCCAAAACTCATCCCGGATCATTCGAGGGGCTCAAACAAGTGTTTTTTGCCCATTTTGTACCCGTGGGTACGCGTTTTGCCCCGTGGAAAATCCCAACATGCCTTGAAAAGGGGACGTTTCGGGACCAAAAAAGGATCAAACACACTACCAAACGTGCTCTTGGACCATTCGGGGTGCTCAAACAAGTGCTTTTAGCCCATTTTGAGCCCGTGGAGACGCGTTTTGGGCCATGGAAAATCCCAAAATGCCGTGAAAATGGCTGTTTTGGGACCCGAAAAGGGTCAACAACGCTTCGAAAAGAGATTTTGGACCATTCACGGTGCTCAAACAAGTGTTTTCAGCCCATTTTGAGCTTGTGGTGATACGTTTCGGCCCATGGAAAATGCCAAAATGCCTTGAAAAAAGACCGTTTTGCGACCAAAAATGGGTCAAAAATGCGCTTCTCCAAAACTCATCCCGGATCACTCGGGAGGCTCAAATAAGTGTTTTTGGCCCATTTTGAGCCCGTGGGGACGCGCTTTGGCCCATGAAAAATTCCAACCTGCCTTGAAAAGGGGCTATTTTGGGACCAAAAATGGGTCAAAAATGGGTCAGAAACACGCTTCTCCAAAAATGACCCCGGACCATTTGGGAGGCTCAAACAAGTGTTTTTGGCCCATTTTGAGCCCGTGGGGATGCGTTTTACCCCATGGAAAATCTCAAATTGCCTTGAAAAGCGGCCGTGTTGGGACCAAAAATGGGTCGAAAATGGGTCAAAAATGCGCTTCTCCAAAACTCATCCTAGATCATTCGAGGGGCTCAAACAATTGTTTTTGGCCCATTTTGAGCCCGTGGTGACGCGTTTTGGCCCATGGAAAATCCCAAAATGCCTTGAAAAACACGGTTTTGCGACGAAAAATGGGTCCAAAATCGGTCAAAACGAGTTTCTCCAAAAGTGACCCTGCACCATTCGGGATTCTCCAAAAACTGTTTTTTGCCCATTTTGTACCCGTGGGTACGCGTTTTGGCCCGTGGAAAATCCCAACATGCCTTGAAAAGGGGCCGTTTTGGGACCAAAAAAGGGTCAAACACGCTACCAAAAGTGCTCTTGGACCATTCGGGGTGCTCAAGTGTTTTTAGCCCATTTTGAGCCCGTGGTGACGCGTTTTGGCCCATAGAAAATCCCAAGATGCCTTGAAAAGGGGCCGTTTTGTGACCAAAAAAGGGTAAAAAAACGCTTCCAAAAGTGATTTTGGACCATTTGGGGTGCTCAAACAAGTGTTTTTAGCCCATTTTGAGCCTGTGGAGACGCGTTTTGGGCCATGGAAAATCCCAAAATGCCGTGAAAACAGCTGTTTTGGGACCAGAAAAGGGTCAACAACGCTTCGAAAAGAGATTTTGGATCATTCACGGTGCTCAAACAAGTGTTTTCAGCCCATTTTGAGCTTGTGGTGACATGTTTCGGCCCATGGAAAATGCCAAAATGCCTTGAAAAAAGACCGTTTTGCGACCAAAAATGGGTCAAAAATGCGCTTCTTCAAAACTCATCCCGGATCACTCGGGAGGCTCAAACAAGTGTTTTTGGCCCATTTTGAGCCCGTGGGGACGCGCTTTGGCCCATGAAAAATCCCAACCTGCCTTGAAAAGGGGCCGTTTTGGGACCAAAAATGGGTCAAAAATGGGTCCGAAACACGCTTCTCCAAAAATGATCCCGGACCATTTGGGAGGCTCAAACAAGTGCTTTTGGCCCATTTTGAGCCCGTGGGGATGCGGTTTACCCCATGGAAAATCTCAAAATGCCTTGAAAATGGGCCGCTTTGGGACCAAAAATGGGTCAAAAATGGGTCAAAAACGCGCTTCTCCGAAAGTGTTCTTAGACCATTCGGGATGTTGAAACAAATGTCTTTAGCCCATTTTGAGCCCGTGGAGACGCGTTTTGGGCCATGGAAAATCCCAAAATGCCTTGAAAATGGCTGTTTTTGGACCAGAAAAGGGTCAACAACGCTTCGAAAAGAGATTTGGGAGCATTCCGGGTGCTCAAACAAGTGTTTTTAGCCTATTTTGAGCCTGCGGTGACGCGTTTCGGCCCATGGAAAATGCCAAAATGCCTTGAGAAGGGACCATTTTGCGACCAAAAATGGGTCAAAAATGCGCTTCTCCAAAACTCATCCTGGATCATTCGAGGGGCTCAAACAAGTGTTTTTTGCCCATTTTGTACCCGTGGGTACGCGTTTTGCTCCGTGGAAAATCCCAACATGCCTTGAAAAGGGGCCGTTTTGGGACCAAAAATGGATCAAACACGCTACCAAAAGTGCTCTTGGACCATTCGGGGTGCTCAAACAAGTGCTTTTAGCCCATTTTGAGCCCGTGGAGACGCGTTTTGGGCCATGGAAAATCCCAAAATGCCGTGAAAATGGCTGTTTTGGGACCTGAAAAGGGTCAACAACGCTTCGAAAAGAGATTTTGGACCATTCACGGTGCTCAAACAAGTGTTTTCAGCCCATTTTGAGCTTGTGGTGACACGTTTCGGCCCATGGAAAATGCCAAAATGCCTTGAGAAAAGACCGTTTTGCGACCAAAAATGGGTCAAAAATGCGCTTCTCCAAAACTCATCCCGGATCACTCGGGAGGCTCAAACAAGTGTTTTTGGCCCATTTTGAGCCCGTGGGGACGCGCTTTGGCCCATGAAAAATTCCAACCTGCCTTGAAAAGGGGCTATTTTGGGACCAAAAATGGGTCAAAAATGGGTCAGAAACAGGCTTCTCCAAAAATGACCCCGGACCATTTGGGAGGCTCAAACAAGTGTTTTTGGCCCATTTTGAGCCCGTGGGGATGCGTTTTACCCCATGGAAAATCCCAAATTGCCTTGAAAAGGGGCCGTGTTGGGACCAAAAATGGGTCGAAAATGGGTCAAAAATGCGCTTCTCCAAAACTCATCCTGGATCATTCGAGGGGTTCAAACAAGTGTTTTTGGCCCATTTTGTACCCGTGGGTACGCGTTTTGGCCCGTGGAAAATCCCAACATGCCTTGAAAAGGGGCCGTTTTGGGACCAAAAATGGATCAAACACGCTACCAAAAGTGCTCTTGGACCATTCGGGGTGCTCAAACAAGTGTTTTCGGCCCATTTTGAGCCCGTGGTGACGCGTTTTGGCCCATGGAAAATCCCAAAATCCCTTGAAAAACACGGTTTTGCGACGAAAAATGGGTCAAAAATCGGTCAAATTGAGCTTCTCCAAAAGTGACCCTGCACCATTCGGGATTCTCCAAAAACTGTTTTTTGCCCATTTTGTACCCGTGCGTACGCGTTTTGGCCCGTGGAAAATCCCAACATGCCTTGAAAAGGGGCCGTTTTGGGACCAAAAAAGGGTCAAACACGCTACCAAAAGTGCTCTTGGACCATTCGGGGTGCTCAAGTGTTTTTAGCCCATTTTGAGCCCGTGGTGACGCGTTTTGGCCCATAGAAAATCCCAAGATGCCTTGAAAAGGGGCCGTTTTGTGATCAAAAAAGGGTAAAAAACGCTTCCAAAAGTGATTTTGGACCATTCGGGGTGCTCAAACAAGTGTTTTTAGCCCATTTTGAGCCCGTGGAGACGCGTTTTGGGCCATGGAAAATCCCAAAATGCCGTGAAAATGGCTGTTTTGGGACCAGAAAAGGGTCAACAACGCTTCGAAAAGAGATTTTGGACCATTCACGGTGCTCAAACAAGTGTTTTCAGCCCATTTTGAGCTTGTGGTGACACGTTTCGGCCCATGGAAAATGCCAAAATGCCTTGAAAAAAGACCGTTTTGCGACCAAAAATGGGTCAAAAATGCGCTTCTCCAAAACTCATCCCGGATCACTCGGGAGGCTCAAACAAGTGTTTTTGGCCCATTTTGAGCCCGTGGGGACGCGCTTTGGCCCATGAAAAATTCCAACTTGCCTTGAAAAGGGGCTATTTTGGGACCAAAAATGGGTCAAAAATGGGTCAAAAACACGCTTCTCCAAAAATGACCCCGGACCATTTGGGAGGCTCAAACAAGTGTTTTTGGCCCAGTTTGAGCCCGTGGGGATGCGGTTTACCCCATGGAAAATCTCAAATTGCCTTGAAAAGGGGCCGTGTTGGGACCAAAAATGGGTCGAAAATGGGTCAAAAATGGGTCAAAAATGCGCTTCTCCAAAACTCATCCTGGATCATTCGAGGGGCTCAAACAAGTGTTTTTGGCCCATTTTGTACCCGTGGGTACGCGTTTTGGCCCGTGGAAAATCCCAACCTGCCTTGAAAAGGGGCCGTTTTGGGACCAAAAATGGATCAAACACGCTACCAAACGTGCTCTTGGACCATTCGGGGTGCTCAAGTGTTTTTAGCCCATTTTGAGCCCGTGGCGACGCGTTTTGGCCCATAGAAAATCCCAACATGCCTTGAAAAGGGGCCGTTTTGTGACCAAAAAAGGGTAAAAAACGCTTCCAAAAGTGATTTTGGACCATTTGGGGTGCTCAAATAAGTGTTTTTAGCCCATTTGGAGCTTGTGGAGACGCGTTTTGGGCCATGGAAAATCCCAAAATGCCGTGAAAATGGCTGTTTTGGGACCCGAAAAGGGTCAACAACGCTTCGAAAAGAGATTTTGGACCATTCACGGTGCTCAAACAAGTGTTTTCAGCCCATTTTGAGCTTGTGGTGACACGTTTCGGCCCATGGAAAATGCCAAAATGCCTTGAAAAAAGACCGTTTTGCGACCAAAAATGGGTCAAAAATGCGCTTCTCCAAAACTCATCCCGGATCACCCGGGAGGCTCAAACAAGTGTTTTTGGCCCATTTTGAGCCCGTGGGGACGCGCTTTGGCCCATGAAAAATTCCAACCTGCCTTGAAAAGGGGCTGTTTTGGGACCAAAAATGGGTCAAAAATGGGTCCGAAACAGGCTTCTCCAAAAATGATCCCGGACCATTTGGGAGGCTCAAACAAGTGCTTTTGGCCCATTTTGAGCCCGTGGGGATGCGTTTTACCCCATGGAAAATCTCAAATTGCCTTGAAAATGGGCCGCTTTGGGACCAAAAATGGGTCGAAAATGGGTCAAAAATGCGCTTCTCCGAAAGTGTTCTCGGACCATTCGGGATGCTGAAACAAATGTCTTTAGCCCATTTTGAGCCCGTGGGGACGCGTTTTGGGCCATGGAAAATCCCAAAATGCCTTGAAAATGGCTGTTTTTGGACCAGAAAAGGGTCAACAACGCTTGGAAAAGAGATTTGGGAGCATTCCGGGTGCTCAAACAAGTGTTTTTAGCCTATTTTGTGCCCGTGGTGACACGTTTCGGCCCATGGAAAATGCCAAAATGCCTTGAGAAAAGACCGTTTTGCGACCAAAAATGGGTCGAAAATGGGTCAAAAATGCGCTTCTCCAAAACTCATCCTGGATCATTCGAGGGGCTCAAACAAGTGTTTTTTGCCCATTTTGTACCCGTGGGTACGCGTTTTGGCCCGTGGAAAATCCCAACATGCCTTGAAAAGGGGCCGTTTTGGGACCCAAAATGGATCAAACACGCTACCAAAAGTGCTCTTGGACCATTCCGGGTGCTCAAACAAGTGTTTTTGGCCCATTTTGAGCCCGTGGTGACGCGTTTTGGCCCATGGAAAATCCCAAAATTTCTTGAAAAACACGGTTTTGCGACGAAAAATGGGTCAAAAATCGGTCAAAAACGAGCTTCTCCAAAAGTGACCCTGCACCATTTGGGATTCTCCAAAAAAACTGTCTTTTGCCCATTTTGTACCCGTGGGTACGCGTTTTGGCCCGTGGAAAACCCCAACATGCCTTGAAAAAGGGCCGTGTTGGGACCAAAAAGGGATCAAACACGCTACCAAAAGTGCTCTTGGACCATTCGGGGTGCTCAAACAAGTGTTTTTAGCCCATTTTGAGCCCGTGGTGACGCGTTTTGGCCCATAGAAAATCCCAAGATGCCTTGAAAAGGGGCCGTTTTGTGACCAAAAAAGGGTAAAACACGCTTGCAAAAGTGATTTTGGACCATTCGGGGTGCTCAAACAAGTGTCTTTAGCCCATTTTGAGCCCGTGGAGACGCGTTTTGGGCCATGGAAAATCCCAAAATGCCGTGAAAATGGCTGTTTTGGGACAAGAAAAGGGTCAACAACGCTTCGAAAAGAGATTTGGGAGCATTCCGGGTGCGCAAACAAGTGTTTTTAGCCTATTTTGAGCCCGTGGTGACGGGTTTGGGCCCATGGAAAATCCCAAAATCCCTTGAAAAACACGGTTTTGCAACGAAAAATGGGTCAAAAATGGCTCAAAAACGAGCTTCTCCAAAAGTGACCCCGCACCATTCGGGATTCTCCAAAAACTGTTTTTAGCCCATTTTGTACCCGTGGGTACGCGTTTTGGCCCGTGGAAGATCCCAACATGCCTTGAAAAGGGGCCGTTTTGGGACCAAAAAAGGGTCAAACACGCTACCAAAAGTGCTCTTGGACCATTTGGGGTGCTGAAGTGTTTTTAGCCCATTTTGAGCCCGTGGTGACGCGTTTTGGCCCATAGAAAATCCCAAGATGCCTTGAAAAGGGGCCGTTTTGTGACCAAAAAAGGGTAAAACACGCTTGCAAAAGTGATTTTGGACCATTCGGGGTGCTCAAACAAGTGTCTTTAGCCCATTTTGAGCCCGTGGAGACGCGTTTTGGGCCATGGAAAATCCCAAAATGCCGTGAAAATGGCTGTTTTGGGACAAGAAAAGGGTCAACAACGCTTCGAAAAGAGATTTGGGAGCACTCCGGGTGCGCAAACAAGTGTTTTTAGCCTATTTTGAGCCCGTGGTGACGGGTTTGGGCCCATGGAAAATCCCAAAATCCCTTGAAAAACACGGTTTTGCAACGAAAAATGGGTCAAAAATGGCTCAAAAACGAGCTTCTCCAAAAGTGACCCCGCACCATTCGGGATTCTCCAAAAACTGTTTTTAGCCCATTTTGTACCCGTGGGTACGCGTTTTGGCCCGTGGAAGATCCCAACATGCCTTGAAAAGGGGCCGTTTTGGGACCAAAAAAGGGTCAAACACGCTACCAAAAGTGCTCTTGGACCATTTGGGGTGCTGAAGTGTTTTTAGCCCATTTTGAGCCTGTGGTGACGCGTTTTGGGCCATGGGACCTCCCAAAATGCCGTGAAAATGGCTGTTTTGGGACCTGAAAAGGGTCAACAATGCTTCGAAAAGAGATTTTGGACCATTCACGGTGCTCAAACAAGTGTTTTCAGCCCATTTTGAGCTTGTGGTGACACGTTTCGGCCCATGGAAAATGCCAAAATGCCTTGAAAAAAGACCGTTTTGCGACCAAAAATGGGTCAAAAATGCGCTTCTCCAAAACTCATCCCGGATCACTCGGGAGGCTCAAACAAGTGTTTTTGGCCCATTTTGAGCCCGTGGGGACGCGCTTTGGCCCATGAAAAATCCCAACATGCCTTGAAAAGGGGCTGTTTTGGGACCAAAAATGGGTCAAAAATGGGTCCGAAACACGCTTCTCCAAAAATGATCCCGGACCATTTGGGAGGCTCAAACAAGTGTTTTTGGCCCATTTTGAGCCCGTGGGGATGCGTTTTACCCCATGGAAAATCTCAAAATGCCTTGAAAATGGGCCGCTTTGGGACCAAAAATGGGTCAAAAATGGGTCAAAAACACGCTTCTCTGAAAGTGTTCTCGGACCATTCGGGATGCTGAAACAAATGTCTTTAGCCCATTTTGAGCCCGTGGGGACGCGTTTTGGGCCATGGAAAATCCCAAAATGCCTTGAAAATGCCTGCTTTTGGACCAGAAAAGGGTCAACAACGCTTGGAAAAGAGATTTGGGAGCATTCCGGGTGCTCAAACAAGTGTTTTTAGCCTATTTTGTGCCCGTGGTGACACGTTTCGGCCCATGGAAAATGCCAAAATGCCTTGAGAAAGGACCATTTTGCGACCAAAAATGGGTCAAACATGGGTCAAAAATGCGCTTCTCCAAAACTCATCCCGGATCATTCGAGGGGCTCAAACAAGTGTTTTGTGCCCATTTTGTACCCGTGCGTACGCGTTTTGGCCCGTGGAAAATCCCAACATGCCTTGAAAAGGGGACGTTTCGGGACCAAAAATGGATCAAACACACTACGAAAAGTGCTCTTGGACCATTCGGGGTGCTCAAACAAGTGTTTTTAGCCCATTTTGAGCCCGTGGAGGCGCGTTTTGGGCCATGGAAAATCCCAAAATGCCGTGAAAATGGCTGTTTTGGGACCTGAAAAGGGTCAACAACGCTTGGAAAAGAGATTTTGGATCATTCACGGTGCTCAAACAAGTGTTTTCAGCCCATTTTGAGCTTGTGGTGACACGTTTCGGCCCATGGACAATGCCAAAATGCCTTGAAAAAAGACCGTTTTGCGACCAAAAATGGGTCAAAAATGCGCTTCTTCAAAACTCATCCCGGATCACTCGGGAGGCTCAAACAAGTGTTTTTGGCCCATTTTGAGCCCGTGGGGACGCGCTTTGGCCCATGAAAAATCCCAACATGCCTTGAAAAGGGGCTGTTTTGGGACCAAAAATGGGACAAAAATGGGTCAGAAACACGCTTCTCCAAAAATGACCCCGGACCATTTGGGAGGCTCAAACAAGTGCTTTTGGCCCAGTTTGAGCCCGTGGGGATGCGTTTTACCCCATGGAAAATCTCAAAATGCCTTGAAAATGGGCCGCTTTGGGACCAAAAATGGGTCAAAAATGGGTCAAAAACACGCTTCTCCGAAAGTGTTCTCGGACCATTCGGGATGCTGAAACAAATGTCTTTAGCCCATTTTGAGCCCGTGGGGACGCGTTTTGGGCCATGGAAAATCCCAAAATGCCTTGAAAATGCCTGCTTTTGGACCAGAAAAGGGTCAACAACGCTTGGAAAAGAGATTTGGGAGCATTCCGGGTGCTCAAACAAGTGTTTTTAGCCTATTTTGTGCCCGTGGTGACACGTTTCGGCCCATGGAAAATGCCAAAATGCCTTGAGACCATTTTGCGACCAAAAATGGGTCAAACATGGGTCAAAAATGCGCTTCTCCAAAACTCATCCCGGATCATTCGAGGGGCTCAAACAAGTGTTTTGTGCCCATTTTGTACCCGTGCGTACGCGTTTTGGCCCTTGGAAAATCCCAACATGCCTTGAAAAGGGGCCGTTTCGGGACCAAAAATGGATCAAACACACTACGAAAAGTGCTCTTGGACCATTCGGGGTGCTCAAACAAGTGTTTTTAGCCCATTTTGAGCCCGTGGAGAGTTTTGGGCCATGGAAAATCCCAAAATGCCGTGAAAATGGCTGTTTTGGGACCTGAAAAGGGTCAACAACGCTTGGAAAAGAGATTTTGGATCATTCACGGTGCTCAAACAAGTGTTTTCAGCCCATTTTGAGCTTGTGGTGACACGTTTCGGCCCATGGACAATGCCAAAATGCCTTGAAAAAAGACCATTTTGCGACCAAAAATGGGTCAAAAATGCGCTTCTTCAAAACTCATCCCGGATCACTCGGGAGGCTCAAACAAGAGTTTTTGGCCCATTTTGAGCCTGTGGGGATGCGTTTTACCCCATGGAAAATCCGAAATTGCCTTGAAAAGGGGCCGCTTTGGGACCAAAAATGGGTCAAAAATGGGTCAAAAATGCGCAACACGTTTTTCTAGCCCTTTTTGAGCCCGCGGTGACGCGTTTTGGCTCATGGAAAATCTCAAATTGCCTTGAAAATGGGCCGCTTTGGGACCAAAAATGGGTCAAAAATGGGTCAAAAACGCGCTTCTCCGAAAGTGTTCTCGGACCATTCCGGATGCTGAAACAAATGTCTTTAGCCCATTTTGAGCCCGTGGGGACGCCTTTTGGGCTATGGAAAAACCCAAAATGCCTTGAAAATGGCTGTTTTTGGACCAAAAAAGGGTCAACAACGCTTCGAAAAGAGATTTGGGAGCATTCCGGGTGCTCAAACAAGTATTTTTAGCCTATTTTGAGCCCGTGGTGAAGCGTTTCGGCCCATGGAAAATCCCCAAATGCCTCGAGAAAGGACCGTGTTGCGACCAAAAATGGGTCAAAAATGGGTCAAAAATGCGCTTCTCCAAAACTCATCCTGGATCATTCGAGGGGCTCAAACAAGTGTTTTTTGCCCATTTTGTACCCGTGCGTACGCGTTTTGGCCCGTGGAAAATCCCAACATGCCTTGAAAAGGGGCCGCTTGGGGACCAAAAATGGATCAAACACGCTACCAAATGTGCTCTTGGACCATTCCGGGTGCTCAAACAAGTGTTTTTGGCCCATTTTGAGCCCGTGGTGACGCGTTTTGGCCCATGGAAAATCCCAAAATTTCTTGAAAAACACGGTTTTGCGACGAAAAATGGGTCAAAAATCGGTCAAAACGAGCTTCTCCAAAAGTGACCCTGCACCATTCGGGATTCTCCAAAAACTGTTTTTTGCCCATTTTGTACCCGTGCGTACGCGTTTTGGCCCGTGGAAAATCCCAACATGCCTTGAAAAGGGGCCGTTTTGGGACCAAAAAAGGGTCAAACACGCTACCAAAAGTGCTCTTGGACCATTCGGGGTGCTCAAGTGTTTTTAGCCCATTTTGAGCCCGTGGTGACGCGTTTTGGCCCATAGAAAATCCCAAGATGCCTTGAAAAGGGGCCGTTTTGTGACCAAAAAAGGGTTAAAAACGCTTCCAACGGTGATTTTGGACCATTTGGGGTGCTCAAATAAGTGTTTTCAGCCCATTTGGAGCCCGTGGAGACGCGTTTTGGCCCATTGAAAATCCCAAAATGCCGTGAAAATGGCTGTTTTGGGACCAGAAAAGGGTCAACAACGCTTCGAAAAGAGATTTTGGACCATTCACCGTGCTCAAATAAGTGTTTTCAGCCCATTTTGAGCTTGTGGTGACACGTTTCGGCCCATAGAAAATGCCAAAATGCCTTGAAAAAAGACCGTTTTGCGACCAAAAATGGGTCAAAAATGCGCTTCTCCAAAACTCATCCCGGATCACTCGGGAGGCTCAAACAAGTGTTTTTGGCCCATTTTGAGCCCGTGGGGACGCGCTTTGGCCCATGAAAAATTCCAACCTGCCTTGAAAGGGGGCTGTTTTGGGACAAAAAATGGGTCAAAAATGGGTCAGAAACAGGCTTCTCCAAAAATGATCCCGGACCATTTGGGAGGCTCAAACAAGTGCTTTTGGCCCATTTTGAGCCCGTGGGGATGCGTTTTACCCCATGGAAAATCTCAAATTGCCTTGAAAATGGGCCGCTTTGGGACCAAAAATGGGTCAAAAATGGGTCAAAAACGCGCTTCTCCGAAAGTGTTCTCGGACCATTCGGGATGCTGAAACAAATGTCTTTAGCCCATTTTGAGCCCGTGGGGACGCGTTTTGGGCCATGGAAAATTCCAAAATGCCTTGAAAATGGCTGCTTTTGGACCAGAAAAGGGTCAACATTGCTTGAAAAAGATATTTGGGAGCATTCCGGGTGCTCAAACAAGTGTTTTGAGCCTATTTTGTGCCCGTGGTGACACGTTTCGGCCCATGGAAAATGCCAAAATGCCTTGAGAAAGGACCGTTTTGCGACCAAAAATGGGTCAAAAATGGGTCAAAAATGCGCTTCTCCAAAACTCATCCCGGATCATTCGAGGGGCTCAAACAAGTGTTTTTTGCCCATTTTGTACCCGTGCGTACGCGTTTTGGCCCGTGGAAAATCCCAACATGCCTTGAAAAGGGGCCGTTTTGGGACCCAAAATGGATCAAACACGCTACCAAAAGTGCTCTTGGACCATTCGGGGTGCTCAAACAAGTGTTTTTAGCCCATTTTGAGCCCGTGGAGAC
The DNA here is from genome assembly GCA_964036045.1 of Eutreptiella sp. 'Long Island Sound 2002'. Taxonomy (NCBI): domain Eukaryota; phylum Euglenozoa; class Euglenophyceae; order Eutreptiales; family Eutreptiaceae; genus Eutreptiella; species Eutreptiella sp. 'Long Island Sound 2002'. The sequence continues at coordinate 126,227,680 of OZ038378.1, read as the reverse complement.
GCGTTTTGGCCCATGGAAAATGCCAAAATGCCTTGAAAAACACGGTTTTGCGACGAAAAATGGGTCAAAAATCGGTCAAAAACGAGCTTCTCCAAAAGTGACCCTGCAGCATTCGGGATTCTCCCAAAACTGTTTTTTGCCCATTTTGTACCCGTGCGTACGCGTTTTGGCCCGTGGAAAATCCCAAGATGCCTTGAAAAGGGGCCGTTTTGTGACCAAAAAAGGGTTAAAAACGCTTCCAACGGTGATTTTGGACCATTTGGGGTGCTCAAATAAGTGTTTTCAGCCCATTTGGAGCCCGTGGAGACGCGTTTTGGCCCATGGAAAATCCCAAAATGCCGTGAAAATGGCTGTTTTGGGACCAGAAAAGGGTCAACAACGCTTCGAAAAGAGATTTTGGACCATTCACCGTGCTCAAATAAGTGTTTTCAGCCCATTTTGAGCTTGTGGTGACACGTTTCGGCCCATGGAAAATGCCAAAATGCCTTGAAAAAAGACCGTTTTGCGACCAAAAATGGGTCAAAAATGCGCTTCTCCAAAACTCATCCCACATCGCTCGGGAGGCTCAAACAAGTGTTTTTGGCCCATTTTGAGCCCGTGGGGACGCGCTTTGGCCCATGAAAAATTCCAACCTGCCTTGAAAAGGGGCTGTTTTGGGACAAAAAATGGGTCAAAAATGGGTCAGAAACAGGCTTCTCCAAAAATGATCCCGGACCATTTGGGAGGCTCAAACAAGTGCTTTTGGCCCATTTTGAGCCCGTGGGGATGCGTTTTACCCCATGGAAAATCTCAAAATGCCTTGAAAATGGGCCGCTTTGGGACCAAAAATGGGTCAAAAATGGGTCAAAAACGCGCTTCTCCGAAAGTGTTCTCGGACCATTCGGGATGCTGAAACAAATGTCTTTAGCCCATTTTGAGCCCGTGGGGACGCGTTTTGGGCCATGGAAAATCCCAAAATGCCTTGAAAATGGCTGCTTTTGGACCAGAAAAGGGTCAACATTGCTTGAAAAAGATATTTGGGAGCATTCCGGGTGCTCAAACAAGTGTTTTGAGCCTATTTTGTGCCCGTGGTGACACGTTTCGGCCCATGGAAAATGCCAAAATGCCTTGAGAAAGGACCGTTTTGCGACCAGAACTGGGTCAAAAATGGGTCAAAAATGCGCTTCTCCAAAACTCATCCCGGATCATTCGAGGGGCTCAAACAAGTGTTTTTTGCCCATTTTGTACCCGTGCGTACGCGTTTTGGCCCGTGGAAAATCCCAACATGCCTTGAAAAGGGGCCGTTTTGGGACCCAAAATGGATCAAACACGCTACCAAAAGTGCTCTTGGACCATTCGGGGTGCTCAAACAAGTGTTTTTAGCCCATTTTGAGCCCGTGGAGACGCGTTTTGGCCCATGGAAAATGCCAAAATGCCTTGAAAAACACGGTTTTGCGACGAAAAATGGGTCAAAAATCGGTCAAAAACGAGCTTCTCCAAAAGTGACCCTGCACCATTCGGGATTCTCCCAAAACTGTTTTTTGCCCATTTTGTACCCGTGCGTACGCGTTTTGGCCCGTGGAAAATCCCAACATGCCTTGAAAAGGGGCCGTTTTGGGACCAAAAAAGGGTCAAACACGCTACCAAAAGTGCTCTTGGACCATTCGGGGTGCTCAAGTGTTTTTAGCCCATTTTGAGCCCGTGGTGACGCGTTTTGGCCCATGGAAAATGCCAAAATGCCTTGAAAAACACGGTTTTGCAACGAAAAATGGGTCAAAAATCGGTCAAAAACGAGCTTCTCCAAAAGTGACCTTGCACCATTCGGGATTCTCCAAGAACTGCTTTTTGCCCATTTTGTACCCGTGGGTACGCGTTTTGGCCCGTGAAAAAACCCAACATGCCTTGAAGAAGGGCCGTTTTGGGACCCAAAAGGGATCAAACACGCTACCAAAAGTGCTCTTGGACCATTCGGGGTGCTCAAACAAGTGTTTTTAGCCCATTTTGAGCCCGTGGTGACGCGTTTTTGCCCATAGAAAATCCCAAGATGCCTTGAAAAGGGGCCGTTTTGTGACCAAAAAAGGGTAAAAAACGCTTGCAAAAGTGATTTTGGACCATTCGGGGTGCTCAAACAAGTGTTTTTAGCCCATTTTGAGCCCGTGGAGACGCGTTTTGGGCCATGGGACATCCCAAAATGCCGTGAAAATGGCTGTTTTGGGACAAGAAAAGGGTCAACAACACTTCGAAAAGAGATTTGGGAGCATTCCGGGTGCGCAAACAAGTGTTTTTAGCCTATTTTGAGCCCGTGGTGACGGGTTTGGGCCCATGGAAAATACCAAAATCCCTTGAAAAACACGGTTTTGCAACGAAAAATGGGTCAAAAATGGCTCAAAAACGAGCTTCTCCAAAAGTGACCCTGCACCATTCGGGATTCTCCAACAACAGTTTTTAGCCCATTTTGCACCCGTGGGTATTCGTTTTCGCCCGTGGAAAATCCCAACATGCCTTGAAAAGGGGCCGTTTTGGGACCAAAAAAGGATCAAACAGGGTACCAAATTTTGGACCAATCGGGGTGCTCAAACAAGTGTTTTTGGCCCATTTTGAGCCCGTGGGGACGCGCTTTGGCCCATGAAAAATTCCAACCTACCTTGAAAAGGGGCTGTTTTGGGACAAAAAATGGGTCAAAAATGGGTCCGAAACAGGCTTCTCCAAAAATGATCCCGGACCATTTGGGAGGCTCAAACAAGTGCTTTTGGCCCATTTTGAGCCCGTGGGGATGCGTTTTACCCCATGGAAAATCTCAAATTGCCTTGAAAATGGGCCGCTTTGGGACCAAAAATGGGTCAAAAATGGGTCAAAAACGCGCTTCTCCGAAAGTGTTCTCGGACCATTCGGGATGCTGAAACACATGTCTTTAGCCCATTTTGAGCCCGTGGGGACGCGTTTTGGGCCATGGAAAATCCCAAAATGCCTTGAAAATGGCTGCTTTTGGACCAGAAAAGGGTCAACAACGCTTGAAAAAGATATTTGGGAGCATTCCGGGTGCTCAAACAAGTGTTTTTAGCCTATTTTGTGCCCGTGGTGACAAGTTTCGGCCCATGGAAAATGCCAAAATGCCTTGAGAAAGGACCATTTTGCGACCAAAAATGGGTCAAAAATGGGTCAAAAATGCGCTTCTCCAAAACTCATCCCGGATCATTCGAGGGGCTCAAACAAGTGTTTTGTGCCCATTTTGTACCCGTGCGTACGCGTTTTGGCCCGTGGAAAATCCCAACATGCCTTGAAAAGGGGCCGTTTTGGGACCCAAAATGGATCAAACACGCTACCAAAAGTGCTCTTGGACCATTCCGGGTGCTCAAACAAGTGTTTTTGGCCCATTTTGAGCCCGTGGAGACGCGTTTTGGCCCATGGAAAATCCCAAAATGCCTTGAAAAACACGGTTTTGCGACGAAAAATGGGGCAAAAATCGGTCAAAAACGAGCTTCTCCAAAAGTGACCCTGCACCATTCGGGATTCTCCAAAAAAACTGTTTTTTGCCCATTTTGTACCCGTGGGTACGCGTTTTGCCCCGTGGAAAATCCCAACATGCCTTGAAAAAGGGCCGTTTTGGGACCGAACAGGGATCAAACACGCTACCAAAAGTGCTCTTGGACCATTCGGGGTGCTCAAACAAGTGTTTTTAGCCCATTTTGAGCCCGTGGTGACGCGTTTTGGCCCATAGAAAATCCCAAGATGCCTTGGAAAGGGGCCGTTTTGTGACCAAAAAAGGGTAAAAAACGCTTGCAAAAGTGATTTTGGACCATTCGGGGTGCTCAAACAAGTGTTTTTAGCCCATTTTGAGCCCGTGGAGACGCGTTTTGGCCCATGGGACATCCCAAAATGCCGTGAAAATGGCTGTTTTGGGACAAGAAAAGGGTCAACAACGCTTCGAAAAGAGATTTGGGAGCATTCCGGGTGCGCAAACAAGTATTTTTAGCCTATTTTGAGCCCGTGGTGACGGGTTTGGGCCCATGGAAAATCCCAAAATCCCTTGAAAAACACGGTTTTGCAACGAAAAATGGGTCAAAAATGGCTCAAAAACGAGCTTCTCCAAAAGTGACCCTGCACCATTCGGGATTCTCCAACAACTATTTTTAGCCCATTTTGTACCCGTGGGTACGCGTTTTGGCCCGTGGAAAATCCCAACATGCCTTGAAAAGGGGCCGTTTTGGGACCAAAAAAGGGTCAAACAGGGTACCAAATTTGGGACCAAGCGGGGTGCTCAAACAAGTGTTTTTAGCCCATTTTGAGCCCGTGGTGACGCGTTTTTGCCCATAGAAAATCCCAAGATGCCTTGAAAAGGGGCCGTTTTGTTACCAAAAAAGGGAAAAAAACGCTTCCAAAAGTGATTTTGGACCATTCGGGGTGCTCAAACAAGTGTTTTTAGCCCATTTTGAGCCCGTGGAGACGCGTTTTGGGCCATGGGACATCCGTAAATGCCGTGAAAATGGCTGTTTTGGGACAAGAAAAGGGTCAACAACGCTTCGAAAAGAGATTTGGGAGCATTCTGGGTGCGCAAACAAGTGTTTTTAGCCTATTTTGAGCCCGTGGTGACGGGTTTCGGCCCATGGAAAATCCCAAAATCCCTTGAAAAACACGGTTTTGCAACGAAAAATGGGTCAAAAATTGGTCAGAAACGAGTTTCTCCAAAAGTGACCCTGCACCATTCGGGATTCTCCAAAAACTGTTTTTAACCCATTTTGTACCCGTGGGTACGCGTTTTGGCCCGTGGAAAATCCCAACATGCCTTGAAAAGGGGCCGTTTTGGGACCAAAAAAGGATCAGAAACGCCACCAAAAGTGCTCTTGGACCATTCGGGGTGCCCAAACAAGTGTTTTTGGCCCATTTTGAGCCTGTGGTGACGCGTTTTGGCCCATAGAAAATCCCAAGATGCCTTGAAAAGGGCCCGTTTTGTGACCAAAAAAGGGTAAAAAACGCTTCCAAAAGTGATTTTGGGCCATTCGGGGTGCTCAAACAAGTGTTTTTAGCCCAGTTTTAGTTTGTGGAGATGCGTTTTGGGCCATGGAAAATCCCAAAATGCCGTGAAAATGGCTGTTTTGGGACCTGAAAAGGGTCAACAACGCTTCGAAAAGAGATTTTGGACCATTCACGGTGCTCAAACAAGTGTTTTCAGCCCATTTTGAGCTTGTGGTGACACGTTTTGGCCCATTGAAAATGCCAAAATGCCTTGAAAAAAGACGGTTTTGCAACCAAAAATGGGTCAAAAATGCGCTTCTCCAAAACTCATCCCGGATCACTCGGGAGGCTCAAACAAGTGTTTTTGGCCCATTTTGAGCCCGTGGGGAAGCGCTTTGGCCCATGAAAAATCCCAACATGCCTTGAAAAGGGGCTGTTTTCAGACCAAAAATTGTTCAAAAATGGGTCAGAGCTGGGCTGAGGTCATTTGATGAGGATACGGTGCACCAGACCTTGCGGTGCACTCGGTGTAAGCACAACATAGGGTGTGCTTTTGACAGCTGTCATATGGTGTTCGCCATAGTTGGGATGGTTGCTATCCGTCATATGCTGCTTTTGGGGGCTGCTCCAAGGAAGCCACAAACTTGATTCGCCCTTACCTTTGTGGATGAAGCGTCCAAGCATGGCAGCCCTGTGGGATTGGACTCGGCCGCCATGGGCAACCAACGCCTGTTGTGTGGCGACCTTGGGCAGTTCCGTCCATATAGCCACATCTAGATGGCGGCTGGATGTCCGCCTAGCAATCTAAAAGGACCCGATCTTGCCTGGCCATCACAAGAGTCTTTCAAATATTCCAATGTGGATATCTCACAAGGCCTTGGAGTGCATTTCCATGACTCCTTCCGCTTCTGCACAACTAGCACATTGTAGTTTGTCCTTTACCGCACACGGTGCCATGCTACTCTCCTTGCACAAGACTTCCGCATGAACATGCCCGAGCTACAATTATGCCTGCCTTGTTCACAGGGGTGGCCCTTGCATGGTCATTGCCACTCTCCCACCCACCCCCTCCCTAACGCGGTCCTTCCTATCCACATCGTGGGCTTGGATATGCCCTACTGGTGGAAACAAGTGTAAGATAGTTTCGCGAAAGAACACCTCGAGTGGAACTTGGTGTCAAAGGCATGGAATGGCCTGTGCGTTGACGAAGTGTTGTTCTCAACCGGGAACAAGATTCTGGAGGAGGGACTCCTTGTGTACCATTTCCTAAAGGTGGTACGCAAGGCAGGGACATACCCGGACAGGTCCGTGGCAGTTGTGACCACACACTATGCCCAAATGGTGTGGCTCCGGCATTGTGTGGCTTTTGTCAGTGAATGTCTCTACGGTGGTCACTACCCCATCCTCCTCGAGGTTGCCACCATGGATCGGTTCCAAGGGCTGCAAGCCCAAGTCAACTTGGCTTTCCTAGTTTCTGTGATCCACGGATCATGATTGACATCTGCACGACAAACACATTGACCAGCAAGGCACACTCTATGCTCCACCTCTTTGGGTGCTTTGCGCGGTAGGGTGAACATCCCATGCCCGATGCATGGATTGCTACACCGAATGCTGTCCAATGGGAAGGTGGCTCCGGCACTGTCACGGGCACCGTTAAGCTGGCTCGGTTATTGAGGGAGCATGTGCTCGTTCGTGACGTGAAAGAGGGGACAATCTACCGGAAGGAGGGGTCGGTGGTTGGGCATTGACTGTGGAAGCCTTGAAAGAGGAGCAAGAAGGCACGTGATCCCTGGGCGTTTGCTCCGGGCCATGCTGACCAGTTGTTGAACTGGGAGCGGTTCATTGCTAAAACTGGGAGATGCACTGGCAGTGCACGTGAGAAATCTTCAGGGGAACATTGTCACACCCATGCCCTTGGGGGTCACCCTCCCCGACTTCACGGAGTGGGCGTTGCCGTTTGTCCTTGTAGAGGATGACGGGCAGGATGTTGGGAACCCGTGTGGACTGGTAAAGGTGGGCCACACAAGGAAACTGGCACAGTGGGAGGGAAGACCGGTGCAACAGCTTATGCACAAGCTCTTGCAAATGAAGCAGCTGTATTTGCGTGGGGACAAGGTAGGGATGACCGAATCATTGACCTCGAGTTTTGCCGGGACGCGTACTGCCGTCTAGATTTACTTGGGGTTTTTGATAGGAAAGCCCAGTCCTCGTGGGGTGTATGTGGCATCCGTCTTGCATGGGATTGACCATTACTTTGGGGCTCTTGGGGTGTGCGCACCTTTAACGGTGCACGCAGGGGCTGATGCCCAATGTGCGTGGCACAAGTTGCCCCATTGAGTGAAGGACCACATCCTTGGCGGATAGCAGACATGCTGACCCTTTGAGGCAGCACCCTGTGGATGCAGTCCTGGCTGTGGTGCCACAACGGAAAATCGCCTAACCCTATCACTACCCGATCGTGCATCGACCTATGACCTATGACCTGTGACATGTGACCTATGCCCTGTGACGTGGAACTTGTGACCTCTGAGCGAATCCTATGACCTATGGCCTCGGCTGTTCACCCCCATTCTTTGCTTTTTTCTGCCTTGAGTACGTCCACGTGCGATGGGATGCAGCTCTACAAGGCGTAAGGATTCACCACAACCCTTGAAACCAAGGCTCCACGGGCTGCGGTGATATGTAGCATGGTCTCCAAGGAGTACCGAATCACCGCAGCCCCTAAGACCATGTCTACAGCCTTCAAGGATTCACTGCAAGCCTTGTAGATGAGTGTACACCCCATGTGTTGAAGCATGGAAGGGTCTACACCCACCAATGATTCGCTACAGCCCATGTAGAAGGGTATGCACCGCATGTGGTGAATCATTGAGGTGTCTACACCTCTCAAGGATTCACTACAGCCCTTGTAGAAGGCCGTAGACCAGATGCGGTAAATCATTGAGGAGTGTGCATCCTCCTATTATTCACAGCAGACCTTCTAGATGAGTGGAAACCCCATGCGGTGAATAATTGAGGGGTCTACACCACTCAAGGATTCACCGCCGCCCTTGTAGAAGGGTGTGGAGCGCATGCGGCAAATCATGGAAGGGTCCACACCCTTCAAGAATTCAACGCAACCCTTGTAGAAGGGTGTAGACCTCATGCAGTGAATCATTGAGGGGTCTACAACCTCCAATGAATCACCGCAGCCCTTGTAGAAGGGTGTGGACCCCATGAGGTAAGTCATTGAGGGGTCTACACCGTCCAATGATTCATCGCACCTCTTGAACATGAATGTACAACCCGTGCGGTGAACAATTAAGGGACCTACACCACTCAAGGATTCACTGCAGCCCCTGTAGAAGCGTGTAACCTTCATGTGGGAATCATGGAAGGATCTACAACCTCGTATGGTTCACGGCAGCCTTTGTCGAAGGGTGTAGACCCCATGTGGTGAATCATTGTGGGGTATACACCCCTGAAGGATTCACCACTGTTTTTGTAAAACGGTATAGACCCCATGCGGTCAATCATTTAGGGGTCTACACCCTCCAATGACTCACTGCAGCCCTTGAACATCAGATTACACCACATGCGGTGAATAATTGAGGGGTCTACACCACTCAAGGATTCATTGCGGCCCCTGTAGAAGGGTGTAGACGTCATGTGGTGAATCATGAAATGTTCTACACCCTGAATGGATTTACCGCAGCCATTGCATATGGGTGTAGACCTGATGCCGTCAATCATTGAGGGGCCTCCATTCTTCAAGGATTCACCGTAGCTCTTGTAGAAGGGTGTAGGCCCCATGCGGTGAGTCATTGAGGGGTGTACAACCTCCGATGATTCACAGCAGCCCTTGTAGAAGGGTGCAGGCCCCATGCGGTGAGTCATTAAAGGTCTACACCGTCCAGTGACTCACCCCAGGCCTTGTAGATGAGTGTACAACCCATGCGGTGATTCATGCAAGGGTCTACGCCTTCCAATGATTCACGGCCGCCTTTGTAGATTGGTGTAGCCCCCATGCCGTGAATTAAGGAGGCGACTACACGCCTCAAGGAGCCACCGCAGCCCGACTAGACTAGTGTACACCCCTTGCAGTGAATCATTGAGGTGTCTACACCCCTCAAGGATCCACCGCAGCCCCTGCGGATGGGTGTAGACCCCATGCGGTGAATCATTGAGGGGTCTACACCACTGAAGGACTCACCGCAACCCCTACAAGGTATAAACCACAAGCATTGAATCATGGAAGCGCTGACACCCGTCAAGGATTCGCTGCAGCCCTTGTAGAAGGGTGTAGACCCCATGCGGTGTATCATTGAGGGGTGTACACCCTTTAGTGATTCACGGTAGCGCTTGTACATGAGGTTACACGCCATGCGGTAAATAATTGAGGGGTCTACACGACTCAAGGATATACTGGAGCCTACACGCTCCAATGACTCACCGCAGCCCTTGTAGATGGGATTACACCCCATGCGGTGAATAATTGAGCGGTCTACACCAGTCAAGGATTCACTCCAGCCCTTGAATAAGGATGTGGACCTCATGTGGTGAATAATTGAGGGGTTTACACCCTTCCAGGATTCACCGTGGCCCTTGTAAAACGGTGTAGACCCCGTGTGGTGAATCCTTGAATCCTCCAATGATTCACCGCAGACCTTGATTACACCCCCTGCGGTGAATCATTGAGGGGTCTACAACCTCCAATCATTCACTGCGGCCCTTGTCAAAGGCTGTGGACCCCATGCGGTGAGTCATTGAGGGGTCTACAACGCAGCCCTTCGAGAAGGGTGTAGACCCCATGCGGCGATCCATTGAGGGGTCTACACCCTGCAATGATTCACCGCATCCCTTGTAGATGAGTGTACACCCCATGTGGTGAACCATGGAAGGGTCTACACCCTCCAATGATTCACCGGCGCCTTTGTAGAAGGGTGCAGACCCCATGCGGTGAATCATGAAGGCAACTATATGCCTAAACGGGCCACCGCAGCCGCTTTGCACTAGTCTACACCCCATGGGGTACTCATTGAGGGGTCTACACCACTCAAGGATTCAGTGCAGCTGTTTTAAAGGGTGTGGACCTCATGCGGTGAATCATGGAAGGGTCTACACTATTCAAGGATTCTCCGCAGCCCTTGTAGAGGGGTGTAGACAGGTGGTGAATGATTGAGGGGTATACATCCCTCAAGGATTCACTGCAGCCCTTGTGGATGAGATTTTTCCGCATGCGGTGAAGAATTGAGGGATCTACACCACTCAAGGATTCTGTGCAGCCTTTGTAGAAGGGTGTGGACCCCATGCAGTGAAACGCGCCTCAAGGGTTCATCGCAGCCCCCGTAGACTGGTGTGTACCCCATGCGGTGAATCATTGAGCGGTCTCCACTCTCCTTTGATTCACCGCATCCCTTTCAGAAGGTTGTACAACCGATGGGGTGAATCATTGAGGGGTCTACACCCTCGAATGATTGCCACAACATTCACATAAGCCCTTGTAGAAGGGTGTAGACCCGATGCCATGAATCATTGAGGGGTCTACGGCCAGGGGGAGGGCGGGAAAAAATTCACCCCGGCAGGCGAAATTTCAACCCAGTAGGGGGGGGGGGGGGGCAAGTGTCGCGGTTGAAAAAAAAAACACCCAAAGTTGAAAAGTTCCTGGTTGGGTGAGGTGTTTTTGGGGATCGCTATTGGTGTTGAAAACCTGCATGGCGCATAGTTAATCCGCCCCGAGTGATTGTGGCATTGGAGGTCCTGGTGGACGGTTCATTAAATAGGGTAGCTCTCCCTAAGCCTGGAAGCTTAGAGCTGCCAATGCAGCTATGCCGCAATCCACAGATCCCCTGTTTGGGCAGTACACTATTTTTTTTATGGCGTACTGCCCAAATAGGAGCCCCCGGGGGCGCCGTCCACCCTTGTGTGTCTTGCTCATACGTTGTTCTTCCGTTCCGAAGTGGGTCTGGGTGGGTCATGAACTGATTCTAGTTTCACATCTGCAAAATGGTTGCTTGTGCTGATTCGTGCTTTGCTGGAGTGTGACCGGGCCATGTGGTTGTACCCATGGCCTGTGGAAGCTCCGGGACAATGCGACCTCCCCTCCTTCCCGCTTTTGTTGCAGATACAATACAATCTTCCCTTTCCTCACAATGGTTGATATGCGCGCATCTCCCCCCTTGCCTCCCATCACCGTTGCGGCACGATGGCGCAACCGCAACATCCCGACAAAGAAGTGGCAGTGCCCGTGTGGCAAGGTCCTGCGCATAGTGCAGAACCCAGAAGCAGGGCGTTTAGCATCCACTGCTCGGGTACCCAGCATACCGACTGGGTGCGGTACGGCAAAGTCCCACCGGGGTTCTTTCAGGGTAGCATCGGCGCAGACACCCCCCTACTGAGCATGCTGATCCGCATAGACAAGCATCCGCAGCTCCTAGGGGCTGTCCGGCTTGCATCTACCTTATCTGCGGCTTGTGCAGCCGCTATATCGCAACTGGGGCCCATTCTCCATGTGCCAAACCTAGATGTAGACTATGCAATGGAGATGGACCCCGACCTTGACGCTTCGATTCCTCTTCGCGAGCGCAAGTGTCCCGGGGTTCTCCGTAGGCAGGCCCCCACCCTGCAGCAGCTGCGGCGGATGTACCCCATCATGCGGGGCAACTACGAGAAGCCGCCCTGGGAGTTGTGCGACCGCCGAGGGCTATTCGCCCTGGATTGCCGCGCAGATGGCCGTAGGGACCACATAGCGGGCCGCTATTGCCCCTTTTTGCCGTGCCGGGATTTGCTATCCGGGAAGCATGCGGCTAGGCTGAACGGCTGGATGAACACCGCCATCGACCCAAAGGGCACAGAGACCCATTACCGGCACGGGCCCCACGTCCTGTCCCGCCGCCCCAAGGAGGCTAACGACACGCGGTACGTTGCCCAGGAGACCCTTCGCGAGTTGCAAGAGGGCTTGCACAAGTTACGGCAGCCTCGCGAGATCTATAAGGCGCTCGCTGTAACCATCGCGGAGGACGACCGTCCCCTTGCTGGGCGTCGTGCAACACGGCTTTTGCAGGCCGGGTGGGCTCTAGCCAAAGTGTTGGGGCACCTCTGCGATGCTTGGAGCGTGAAATCCTGGGATGCCCAGGACAGGGATGCTACGGCGCTAGCAGCACTGGGCGTCGGGGGGCCCAAGGGGGGGTTTATAACACAGAGCTGCCGCCAACGGTAGCATTCGAAAACATCGCCCAAGCTTGATACATCATGTATCTCATCCAGCTTCGGTGTCAACCGTTCCGGGTTTGCTAGTACTTGCATTTCGTTCGCACCGTCTAGGCGTTCTTGGTGATTTCCGCCTTTTTGCAGTGGCCGGCGAAAAAGGGGCGTGGGGCACAAAATTTTTTGCTTGTCTCTGTGGCAACCAGAGGGCAGAGGAGGGCTTCTGCCTTGTGAGGACAATGGTGATCGACCGCAACTGCTTGGTGGCTAAACTGGCAGTACGGTTGTCAGCTGCACTGGTTGTAGGCACAATCTACAGCCGTCACCCAACCTGGCAGCAGAAGCAGTCTCGCCATTCGTCCATTGACCGCGCGCGGCCCCGCCACTACACGGCGGACATGGACATCAAACAGGTAGATTTGCCCTCGGTGTGCCAGAGGGCTCCCGACAACGCTTTTGCCGTTGCACGTCTGTGGTGGCCCGGTGCAGCGTACCCTAACCCTAAGGAGCGCAACTTTTTCGAACCGTTTGGGGAGGGCCTTTTGCATGTCGACCCCGATCATGTATGAGTGACCTCAGGGGATAGTGGGGGTGGGGAAACAGAGTACGATGTGGATACACGCGCTGAGCTATTTTGGGAAGCTCAAGGGGGGCGAATTGTGTATCAGGGGCGCAACACGCATATCATGAGTGCGGTAAATGTGCGCATCAACGGGAAGCATGTCCGGCGGTCAGCTCACCAACTTGCCAGGACTGCCGGCATTGCGGCTGTAAGGGGGGGCCCGGAGCCCACAATCGGCCCGGCTCAGTTGTTAGAGCGCTGCCCGTTTGTGGTCATTTTGAACCTGCCAGGGCAACCACCACAGAGTGCGCCATGTTTGCTCAGCTTTTCCTCTGCACTCATTGGGGGGCGGAGTCTCGCTCACCCCTCCCATCAGGAGCTCACAACAGGCGCGGCCTTCGTGATAGGGATGCCGCAGAGATTGGTTTGCAGGGAGGGGGATGGGATGCTGGTACGGTAAGGGGCGGGGGGGAAACTGATGCAGGTGGAATATGCTGCCTGTGAGTGGGTGAACCCTGACCTTGAAAAGGGGGTCTGGGTTTTGCAAGCGAGTTGCTGGATAGCTTTGCGCAGCAGGTAACCCCGAAAACACAAGCAGCTCCACTGCTGCCCAGGCAGGCTGTTGCATACCAGGGGGTTACGCTGCTGCCTGCAATGGTTCTTAGGCGGGATGGGACACCCCCAAAATATTTGACGGATGTATGTCCGTCAAATATTTTGGGGGTCCACACCCCCTAGATAACTAACGCATGGGCATGCGTCAAATATTTGACGGACATGCATTCGTCAAATATTTACGGGGTGTAGCCCCCCCAAATATTTGATGGATCCACATCCGTCAAATATTTTGGGGGTGTAGACCCCACGAATGTTTGACTGATGTATGTCGATCAAATTTTTCGGGGATGTAGACCCCCCAAATATTTGACGGACATACATCCGTCAAATGTTTCGGGGGTCTACACCCCCCAGATAACTGACGCATGCGCATGCGTCAAATATTTGATGGACATGCATCGTTAAATATTTTGGGGGTGTAGACCCCCCAAATATTTTATCGATGTATGTCCGTCAAATATTTTGGGGGTGTAGACCCCCCAAATATTTGACGGACATACATCCGTCAAATATTTGGGGGGTCTACACCCCCTAGATAATGGACGCATGGGCATGCGTCAAATATTTGACGGACATGCATCCGTCAAATATTTTGGCGGTGTAGACCCCCCAAATATTGTGGGCCCTTATGGGGGCCTGTGGGGACTTATGTGGACCTCTGGGGGCTTGTGGGGGCCTGTGGGGACCTATGGGGGCCTATGGGGCTCTATGGAGACCTATGGGGGCCTATGGGGACCTTTGCGGGCCTATGGGCGCCTCTGGGGGCCTATGGGGACCTATAGCCTATGGGGACCTTTGGGGGCCTAGGGGGGCCTATGGGGACTTATGGGTGCTTGTGGGGACCTATGGGGGCCTATGGGGACCTATGAGGGCCTATGGGAGCCTATGGGGGCCTATGGGGACCTTTGGGCACCTTTGGGCACTCTTGGGCACCTTAGGTCCCCATAGACCCCCATAGGTCCCCAAAGGTGCCCATAGGTCCCGATAGGTCCCCATCGGCCCCCATCCCCATAGCTGCCCATAGGTGGCCAAAGGTGCCCATAGGTCCCAAAGGTGCCCAAAAGTCCCCATAGGTCCCCAAAGGTCCCTGTAGACCCCCATAGGCCCCCATAGGCCCCCATAGACCCCCATAGATCCCCAAAGGTCCCCGTAGACCCCCATAGGTCCCCAAAGGTCCCCGTAGACCCCCATAGCTCCCCAAAGGTGCCCAAAGGGGGCCAAAGATGCCCAAAGGTGCCCATAGGTCCCCAAAGGAACCCGAAAGTCCCCATAGGTCACCATAGACCCCCATAGGTCCCCAAAGGTGCCCAAAGGTCCCCATAGGCCCCCATAGGTCCCCAAAGGTGCCCATTGGTCCCCAAAAGTCGCCATAGGCCCCCATAGGTCCCCATAGGCCCCCATAGACCCCCATAGGCCCCCATAGGTCCCCATAGGTCCCCATAGGACCCCATAGGCCCCCATAGACCCCCATAGGCCCCCATAGGTCCCCATAGGTCCCCACAAGCCCCCAAAGGTCCCCATAGGTCCCCATAGGTGCCCATAGGTCCCCATAGACCCCCATAGGCCCCCATAGGCCTCCATACGCCCCCATAGGCCCCCATAGGCCCCCATAGGTCGCCATAGACCCCATAGGTCCACAAAGGTGCCCATAGGTCCCAATAGGTCCCCATCGGCCCCCATCCCCATAGGTGCCCATAGGTCCCCAAAGGTGCCCATAGGTCTCCAAAGGTCCCCAAAGGTCCCCGTAGACCCCCATAGGCCCCCATCGGCCCCCATAGGTCCCCATAGACCCCCATAGGTTCCCATAGGTCCCCATAGACCCCCATAGGTCCCCAAAGGTGCCCAAAGGTGCCCATAGGTCCCCATAGGTCCCCATGGGCCCCCATAGGCCCCAATAGGCCCCCATAGGCCCCCATAGGCCCCCATAGACCCCCATAGGCCCGCATAGGCTCCGATAGGTCCCCATAGGCCCCCATAGGCCCCCATAGGTCCCCATAGGTCCCCATAGACCCCCATAGGTCCCCAAACGTGCCCAAAGGTCCCCATAGGCCACCATAGGTCCCCATAGACCCCCATAGGTTCCCATAGGTCCCCATAGACCCCCATAGGTCCCCAAAGGTGCCCAAAGGTGCCCATAGGTCCCCATAGGTCCCCATGGGCCCCCATCGGTCCCCATAGACCCCCATAGGTTCCCATAGGTCCCCATAGACCCCCATAGGTCCCCAAAGGTGCCCAAAGGTGCCCATAGGTCCCCATAGGTCCCCATGGGCCCCCATAGGCCCCCATGGGCCCCCATGGGCCCCAATAGGCCCCCATAGGCCCCCATAGACCCCCATAGGCCCGCATAGGCTCCGATAGGTCCCCATAGGCCCCCATAGGTCCCCATAGGTCCCCATAGACCCCCATAGGTCCCCAAAGGTCCCCATAGGTCCCCATCGGCCCCCATCCCCATAGGTGCCCATAGGTGGCCAAAGGTGCCCATAGGTCCCAAAGGTGCCCAAAAGTCCCCATAGGTCCCCAAAGGTCCCTGTAGACCCCCATAGGCTCCCATAGGCCCCCATAGGTCCCCATAGACCCCCATAGGTCCCCAAAGGTCCCCGTAGACCCCCCTAGGTCCCCAAAGGTGCCCAAAGGTGGCCAAAGATGCCCAAAGGTGCCCATAGGTCCCCAAAGGAACCCAAAAGTCCCCATAGGTCACCATAGACCCCCATAAGTCCCCAAAGGTGCCCAAAGGTGCCCGTAGGTCCCCATTGGTCCCCATAGACCCCCATAGGTCCCCATAGGCCCCCATAGGCCCCCATAGGTCCCCATACACCCCCATAGGTCCCCAAAGGTGCCCATAGGTCCCCATAGGTCCCCATCGGCCCCCATCCCCATAGGTGCCCATAGGTGCCCAAAGGTGCCCATAGGTCCCAAAGGTGCCCAAAAGTCCCCATAGGTCCCCAAAGGTCCCTGTAGACCCCCATAGGCCCCCATAGATCCCCATAGGTCCCCATAGGTCCCCAACGACCGCCATAGGTCCCCAAAGGTGCCCAAAGGTGCCCATGGGCCCCCAAAGGAACCCAAAAGTCCGCATACGTACCCAAAGGTCCCCATAGGTCCACATAGACCCCCGTAGGTCCCCATAGGTCCCCATAGACCCCCATAGGTGCCCAAAATGGGGACCTATGGGGGCCTATGGGGGCCTATGGGGACCTATGGGGGCCTATTGGGGACCTATGGGGGCTTGTGGGGACCTATGGGGCCTATGGGGGTCTATAGGGGCCTATGGGGGCCTATGGGGGCCCATGGGGGCCTATGGGGGCCCATGGGGACCTTTGGGGACCTATGGGCACCTTTGGGGACCTATGGGGGTCTATGGGAACCTATGGGGGTCTATGGGGACCTATGGGGGCCGATGGGGGCCTATGGGGGTCTACGGGGACCTATGGGGGCCTATGGGGGCCTATGGGGGCCTATGGAGGTCTATGGGGGCCTTTGGGGGCCTATGGGGACCTATGGGGACCTATGGGGGCCCATGGGGGTCTATGGGGGTCTATGGGGGCCTATGGGGACCTATGGGGGCCTATGGGGGCCTATGGGGGCCTTTGGGGACCTATGGGCACCTTTGGGGACCTATGGGGGCCTATGGGGACCTTTGGGCACCTTTGGGGACCTATGGGGACCTATGGGGACCTATGGGGGCCTATGGGGACCTATGGGGGCCTATGGGGGCCTATGGGGGCCTATGGGGGCCTATGGGGGTCTACGGGGTCCTTTGGGGACCTTTGGGCACCTTTGGGGACCTTTGGGGACCTATGGGCACCTATGCGGATGGGGGCCGATGGGGACCTATTGGGACCTATGGGCACCTTTGGGGACCTATGGGGGTCTATGGCGACCTATGGGGGCCTTTGGGGGCCTATGGGGGCGTATGGAGGCCTATGGGGGCCTAGGGGGGTCTATGGGGACCTATGGGCACCTATGCGGACCTTTGGGGGCTTGTGGGGACCTATGGGGGCCTATGGGGGCCTATGGGGGTCTATGGCGACCTATGGGGGCCTTTGGGGGCCTATGGGGGCGTATGGAGGCCTATGGGGGCCTATGGGGGTCTATGGGGACCTATGGGCACCTATGGGGACCTATGGGGACCTTTGGGGGCTTGTGGGGACCTATGGGGGCCTATGGGGGCCTATGGGGGTCTATGGGGGCCTATGGGGGCCTATGGGGACCTATGGGGACCTATGGGGGCCCATGGGGGCCTATGGGGGTCTATGGGGGCCTATGGGGACCGTGGGGGCCTATGGGGGCCTATGGGGGCCTATGGGGACTTTTGGGGACCTATGGGCACCTTTGGGGACCTATGGGGGCCTATGGGGACCTTTGGGCACCTTTGGGGACCTATGGGGGCCTATGGGGGCCTATGGGGGCCTATGGGGTTCTACGGGGACCTTTGGGGACCTACGGGGGCCTTTGGGCACCTTTGGGGACCTACGGGCACCTTTGGGGACCTATGGGCACCTATGGGGATGGGGGCCAATGGGGACTCATCGGCATCTAGGGGGACCTATGGGGGCCTTTGGGGGCCTATGGCGGCCTATGGGGGCCTATGGGGGTCTATGGGGACCTATTGGGGCCTATGGGGGCCTATGGGCACCTTTGGGGGCCTATGGGGGCCTATGGGGACCCGTGGGGGCTTGTGGAGGCCTATGGGGGCCTGTGGGAACCTATGGGGACCTATGGGCACCTTTGGGGACCTATGGGGACCTATGGGGGCCGATGGGGACTCATTGGCATCTAGGGGGACCTTTGGGGACCTATGGGCACCTTTGGGGGCCTATGGGGGCCTATGGGGACCTATTGGCGCCTTTGCGGACCTATGGGCACCTTTTGGGGGCCTATGGGGGCCTATGGGGGCCTATGGGCACCTTTTTTTTTTGGCCACTTTCCCTGCTCACACATTTTCCCATTTTCCCATTTTGGTGTTCAAAGTCTTTTTTACTTTTGTGCTGCCATTTTTCTGATTGTCCAAGGTGGTTCCCCAATGTTTTTTCAATTGTGTCCTCCCTTTTTGTTTTTTGCATTTGGGGGGGGGGGTTGATTTAGATTTAGGCATAGTTTCTCCCAATTTCCTCTAGGCATTAGACCCACCTCCAGTAGATAAGAATATTAGACATCTTCTTGGACAGACCTGCACACACAACATCCCTTATCAGACATCAGACATCAGACTTTATACACATAGCTGAGATGCCCCCCCCCCCCACACACACACACAATGGTTGGTGCGCCACACCCCCCCTTCCGGATAGCCCTTCCCTAGTCCTTCCGCCCCCCTTGCTATTTTGCACCCCGCGGCGGAAAATATGTTGTGTGTTGATTTGTATGAAGTATGGAAAATGATTTCGAAAAGACCCCCCTCTCTCTGCTGTGTGTGTTTTTGCAGGAAGTTTGGAAAATGATGCGAAAAAGACCACCCCCCCTCTGCAAAAGCAATCAAACCACATGTCTTGTGTTTTGAGGAATGGAAGATCTCTGTGCGAATGTATGCCTCATTTGTTTGACCGTGCCGTTAGTGGCCTTGGTTGCCATGATCTTTTAAGTTGCGATTCCTAATTTCATTGATATAATTTGCATTGGTCATCATGCCGACCCTTGAGGCTGCACAGCCAGCGTGCAATGTCAGCGGCGACATTGTGACTGTAGGTGGAGTGTAGGTGGAATGTGCCCACCCATTTGCCTTTGTTTGCTTGTTGTCTTCTTTGCAACCCCTTCATTGATGATCCAATTCATCAATGCACCTTGTGGGGCTACTCTGTCGACGTTGGGTTTGTGATGTGCCACAGACCCCCGCACGGAGCTTTGCTCTCCATTTTTGTCTTCCACTAGAATGGTAAAAGAATTGGAAACCACAACCCCCTCCCCCTGCCCCCTGTATGAGCATTTGGAAAGGCCTACGCGCCCTCGGTGACACAATATGTCTTGTGGCCCATCCGGAAAAACATGCCAAGCACGAGTTACATATCGTAAAGCACTGCATGCAAGTGTGTGTTTCCCCAAGGGCTAAGAATGGTCGAAGGGCAGGTGAACTGCAAATCGCATGGGAGTGGTGGACCATGTAGTGATATGGGCTTTCAACTGCCATTCCATGCCTTCATGCCATGTGTTTATTTTTTTGCGTACACTACAGTTGTTTTTGCCTCACTACACCCTTCGAGGTGCAAACTTTCGTTCTGCAGCCTCAACCCTAGCGTTCTAGGCCACAAAACGAACAACTCCCGCCGCTACTACTTTCATTATTGCGTGCCACTGAGCCGCAGCACTTGGTTCTCGTCCAAGCCCTCGCGCTTGTCAACCAAACATCTTCACAGCCACTGCGTGCCCTCGAGCTGCAGCACTCAGTTCCGGTTCTAGCCCTTGCACCCGTCAACGGAACTTCGTCTCAGCCACTGTGTGCCACTGAGGAGCAACACTCGGTCTCGGTCAAGGGCATAGATTCACGAGTCCCACTCCGCATTGGATGCGGGTACAAAACACCATCGGCCTCTGACCCACAGCAGTCTGTCCCTGTCCCGGCCGTTACACCGGCTGCCTCGGACACATGAGCGGTTGCGCCACCACCCAGGAATGTGGATTTTGTCGTGGTCCCGGCCCCGGTCCCGGATGACTCATTCGCACCACAGGGTGGTCATCCCTCATCACGGCCACTACACACCCTTGAGCTGCAACCACTTGTCCCTGTCTCGGCCCTAGCGCCGTTTTACTCGGCCGCACCACAGGGTGGTCAACCCTCATCACAACCACTTTGTGCCCCTAAGCCGCAGCCATTCGTCCCTGTTTTGGCCCTGGCGCCGGTTGACTAGGCCGCACCACAGGCTCGTCAACCCTCGTCAAAACCATTGCATGCCCCTAAGCCGCTGCCATCCGTCGCTGTCCCGACCTTGGCGCCGGTTGACTTGGCGGAACATCCCCTAAGAGCCTTGCAGCCCGCGTTCACATTGCACATCCTGCACCATGGGGCTGATGACAACCTTGTGTCAGGGTTTACCAACCGTTGGGTTGACCGTGACAGGTTCGTGGCCAAGGTATTTCAGGTCTACACCCTCCATGAGATGGCCTGTCCCAGTTGATGGGCAGAGGCAAATGGCAGGGAAAGGTGCCTGGAATTTCAGGAATGGGCGGCTGATACTGTTAGTGATGGGAACACGCGCAGCCGGTTGCAATGGGCCTCACAATTGCAAATGTGGGGCAACTATGAGCTGAGTGATGGTCGCATTGTGCAAGGCTCGTCTGTTGCTGTCAAGTGGGACCCACAGACACCAAACTTCCAGGCAGTGGTGCATGATGATGGCATCTCCGGTGTGGGTCAAGGCTGCAAATAAGCCAAGATGCTCTTTGAAGGGTAGGTATGTGCTGTCCCCGCGACCAGGTAGCACGAACCCCCCCCCCCCCCCCGCCGCATAAAAAGTTGTGTCTACCCCCCCCCCCTCCCACCCCTGAAATCGCAAAACAAGTATCACATGCCATCTGGACAACAAAAACAAGCGACGGCCGCGTCTGGGTTTCCTCCAAATCACCATGTAACCAACTTTGGTCTCGGGTTCATGACCACATACTAACTACTTGCTCAACACTTCTTGACTACCTTGCACATCGTAAAGGAGTTGCACAATGGGGACACTGACCATACTTCCTGATCAGAAACCACTTCCTAATTGCCCTTCCTGTTGTACTTGTTGGTAGTGTTATGGCTTCTCTATGCGCACTTTCGCGGCTCATTAATCCACGCGTCAAACAAGCACATGCAAACATTGAACCTTATGCAAAGGAACACGCAAATACACGCAAACAGCAGTGCACATGGTACAATTGCCCTCTTAAGGGTCTCCATCTCATTTCGATTCTGCCCACCATCAGTCATTGGCTCCTTCCCACCACATAGCGCGCCGGTACCCGCACCACTTCCCGAGGCAGGGGGACAAGGAGGACTCGCTGAAATTGCGACGCTTCCTACACGTGTCACAGTTGAACCCGGGACCACCGCGGGACGCATCTTTGCTCCATGTTCGGTGTTGGCGGATTTGCAGCCGGGAACAGTATCCGACTGCTTGCTCTCCGTGTTCCATACCAATCCAACGTTGAAGACAGCCGTCCTCAGGTTGATCAACGTCGACAGACGTTGGATCCCTCTCCTCGTTTGTGTGGATTCATGCCCATTATTGTGGCGAATGTCTGCCACTCGGGCGGACATATTCATTGGGGTATGGCCCGCTGGGCCCCGTCTTGCAGGCGCACTGGCGAATTGGGCCACATGGTGGGCGATGGCAGGCGCCGATGATCGCGCATGGTTGTGCGGGATTGATGAGGCAGCTGGATTGAGTACGAGGTGGAGTACTTAGAGGCAAACAGTAACGTAGTGCTTGAAAATGGACAAACAATAGGGTTGGAATGCTTTCCAACCGGGGATGGAAAGCAGATGCAAGTTAGCAACTATAGCCCCATGACCAAGTGTTGGACCTGTGAGGACACTGATAGCCCGTTGGGGTGCATTCTTAGGAGCAGTGCGGCGAACTAAGAGGGTAGGGGACTATGCACATTGTGTGGCATGGCTTTGCAATGCAATTGCCAAGCGACTAGCGAGTGACCTATCATCGTGGATAGCAGGTGGGGATGGACGGGGCGTCATAGGTCACATGCAAGAAGTGTGGTCGGACATTATGCAAGAATATGCAAATGTACGTTTGGCTGACCGTCTTGCTCTCTGGCCTCCAAAAAAGGATACGTTTGACCTTACGGCGGCTCGAATATTTTTCGAAAAGGCAGAGCACCAGAAGAATGTAGTGGAATTGCTGAAGGAGTTCTACCCTAGCTGCCTTGTTCGGGGGATGAATGTTAAGGTGTACACAATTATTTTTCGTATCATTCGGAGTGTCGCTGACCCCAAGGAGTAACAACAAGGTACAAGTGAACCATTGTGTTATGGATTGTTTGGAACCGGGAGCCAAAATGGCCAACGCTCCCAAATGGGCCATTTGGGGTGAAGGGCATGTTTTTCCAACAAAACAGGATCCCGTGAACACGAAAACACTTACTTTTTGGTTCAGGGCCCCGCCCTTGTTCCGTGTGCTCAAACGGAAGTTGGGCCCGGGAAGGGCGGGGCGGTTCCCGCTACCCCCTTCCCGGGAAACCACATACTGGTGCATGGTTGTTCGTGACTGCAATGCCTATCGCAACTTGCGCAATGGAATCCAGAAAGGTGCAGCATGGTCCGAATTGCTGGCAAATGTCCGGGCTGAACCAAAGTAGCTCCCTCCTTTGTTAGACCACGACCACCGGATCCTTCACACCTGCTACAACGCCACTGCCTAAGCCCTTCGTTGGCTTTGGATGTACATCAAGTACTTGATGAGTCATGCATCACAACGTTGGCCGGAGGTGCTAGGACACGGAAGTCACAGACTTTGGTGGCATGTGTCAAAGCTGTGCCATGGCAGCAAGGCTACGTTGTTGCCCAGAACCTTGATCCTGCCGATCTTGGCACTATCAATATGGGCAAGAGGGCGGGTGGTCCGGAACGCCACAGCCCCCCCACGTTCATGCCCATTGGTGAATGCACCCACCAATGTACAATGGACAACTTGGTGCAACGTGTGCACGAGGAGAGTCACTTTGACGAGGTGTTCCATGAAGAGCTGCTCGGAGACCATCCGGCACCTTGGTTGCACCTACATGCCCAATAGGCTGCTGCCCCACGTGGGCTGAGGTCATTTGATGAGGATCAGGTGCACCAAACCCTGCGGCGCACTCGGTGTAAGCACAACATAGGGTGTGCTTTTGACAGCTGTCATATGGTGTTCGCCATAGTTGGGATGGTTGCTATCCGTCATATGCTGCTTTTGGGGGCTGCGCCAAGGAAGCCCCAAACTTGATTCGCCCTTACCTTTGTGGATGAAGCGTCTAGGCATGGCAGCCCTGTGGGATTGGACTCGGCCGCCATGGGCAACCAACGCCTGTTGTGTGGCGACCTTGGGCAGTTCCGTCCATATAGCCACATCTAGATGGCGGCTGGATGTCCGCCTAGCAATCTAAAAGGACCCGACTTTGCGTGGCCATCACAAGAGTCCTTCAAATATTCCAATGTGGATATCTCACAAGGCCTTGGAGTGCATTTCCATGACTCCTTCCGCTTCTGCACAACTAGCACATTGTAGTTTCTCCTTTACCGCACACGGTGCCCTGCTACTGTCCTTGCACAAGACTTCCGCATGAACATGCCCGAGCTACAATTATGCGTGCCTTGTTCACAGGGGTGGCCCTTGCATGGTCATTGCCACTCTCCCACCCACCCCCTCCCTAACGCGGTCCTTCCTATCCACATCGTGGGCTTGGATATGCCCTACTGGTGGAAACAAGTGTAAGATAGTTTCGCGAAAGAACACCTCGAGTGGAACTTGGTGTCAAAGGCATGGAATGGCCTGTGCGTTGACGAAGTGTTGTTCTCAACCGGGAACAAGATTCTGGAGGAGGGACTCCTTGTGTACCATTTCCTAAAGGTGGTACGCAAGTCAGGGACACACCCGGACAGGTCCGTGACAGTTGTGACCACACACTATGCCCAAATGGTGTGGCTCCGGCATTGTGTGGCTTTTGTCAGTGAATGTCTCTACCGTGGTTACTACCCCATCCTCCTCGAGGTTGCCACCATGGATCGGTTCCAAGGGCTGCAAGCCCAAGCCAACTTGGCTTTCCTAGTTTCTGTGATCCACGGATCATGATTGACATCTGCAGGACAAACACATTGACCAGCAAGGCACACTCTATGCTCCACCTATTTGGGTGCTTTGCGCGGTAGGGTGAACACCCCATGCCCGATGCATGGATTGCTACACCGAATGCTGTCCAATGGGAAGGTGGCTCCGGCACTGTCACAGGCCCCGTTGAGCTGGCTCGGTTATTGAGGGAGGATGTGCTCTTTCCTGACGTGAAAGAGGGGACAATCTACCGGAAGGAGGGGTCGGTGGTTGGGCATTGGCTGTGGAAGCCTTGAAAGAGGAGCAAGAAGGCACGTGATCCCTGGGCGTTTGCTCCGGGCCATGCTGACCAGTTGTTGAACTGGGAGCGGTTCATTGCTAAAACTGGGAGATGCACTGGCAGTGCACGTGAGAAATCTTCAGGGGAACATTGTCACACCCATGCCCTTGGGGGTCACCCTCCCCGACTTCACGGAGTGGGCGTTGCCGTTTCTCCTTGTAGAGGATGACGGGCAGGATGTTGGGAACCCATGTGGACTGGTTAAGGTGGGCCACACAAGGGAAGTGGCACAGTGGGAGGGAAGACCAGTGCAACAGCTTATGCACAAGCTCTTGCAAATGAAGCAGCTGTATTTGCGTGGGGACAAGGTAGGGATGACCGAATCATTGACCTCGAGTTTTGCCGGGACGCGTACTGCCGTCTAGATTTACTTGGGTTTTTTGATAGGAAAGCCCAGTCCTCATGGGGTGTATGTGGCATCCGTCTTGCATGGGATTAACCATTACTTTGGGGCTCTTGGGGTGTGCGCACCTTTAGCGGTGCACGCAGGGGCTGATGCCCAATGTGCGTGGCACAAGTTGCCCCATTGAGTGAAGGACCACATCCTTGGCGGATAGCAGACATGCTGACCCTTTGAGGCAGCACCCTGTGGATGCAGTCCTGGCTGTGGCGCCACAACGGAAAATCGCCTAACCCTATCACTACCCGATCATGCATCAACCTATGACCTATGACCTGTGACATGTGACCTATGCCCTGTGACGTGGAACTTGTGACCTCTGAGCGAATCCTATGACCTATGGCCTCGGCTGTTCACCCCCATTCTTTGCTTTTTTCTGCCTTGAGTACGTCCACGTGCGATGGGATGCAGCTCTACAAGGCGTAAGGATTCACCACAACCCTTGAAACCAAGGCTCCACGGGCTGCGGTGATATGTAGCATGGTGTCCAGGAAGTACCGAATCACCCCAGCCCCTAAGACCATGTCTACAGCCTTCAAGGATTCACTGCAAGCCTTGTAGATGAGTGTACACCCCATGTGTTGAAGCATGGAAGGGTCTACACCCTCCAATGATTCGCTACAGCCCATGTAGAAGGGTGTGCACCGCATGTGGTGAATCATTGAGGTGTCTACACCTCTCAAGGATTCACTACAGCCCTTGTAGAAGGCCGTAGACCAGATGCGGTAAATCATTGAGGAGTGTGCATCTTCATATTATTCACAGCACACCTTGTAGATGAGTGGAAACCCCATGCGGTGAATAATTGAGGGGTCTACACCACTCAAGGATTCACCGCCGCCCTTGTAGAAGGGTGTGAAGCGCATGCGGCAAATCATGGAAGGGTCCACACCCTTCAAGAATTCAACGCAACCCTTATAGAAGGGTGTAGACCTCAGACAGTGAATCATTGAGGGGTCTACAACCTCCAATGAATCACCCCAGCCCTTCTAGAAGGGTGTGGACCCCATGAGGTAAGTCATTGAGGGGTCTACACCGTCCAATGATTCATCGCACCTCTTGAACATGAATGTACACCCCATGCGGTGAACAATTAAGGGATCTACACCACTCAAGGATTCACTACAGCCCTTGTAGAAGCGTGTAACCTTCATGCGGTGAATCATGGAAGGATCTACAACCTCGTATGGTTCACGGCAGCCCTTGTCGAAGGGTGTAGTCCCCATGCGGTGCATCATTGTGGGGTAAACACCCCTCAAGGATTCACCACTGTTTTTGTAAAACGGTATAGACCCCATGCGGTCAATCATTGAGGGGTCTACACCCTCCAATGACTCGCTGCAGCCCTTGAACATCAGATTACACCACATGCGGTGAATAATTGAGGGGTCTACACCACTCAAGGATTCATTGCGGCCCCTGTAGAAGGGTGTAGACGTCATGTGGTGAATCATGAAATGTTCTACACCCTGAATGGATTTACCGCAGCCCCTGCACATGGGTGTAGACCTGATGCCGTCAATCATTGAGGGGCCTCCATTCTTCAAGGATTCACCGCAGCCCTTGTAGAAGGGTGCAGGCCCCATGCGGTGAGTCATTAAAGGTCTACACCCTCCAGTGACTCACCCCAGGCCCCGTAGATGAGTGTACAACCCATGCGGTGATTCATGGAAGGGTCTACGCCTTCCAATGATTCACGGCCGCCTTTGTAGATTGGTGTAGCCCCCATGCCGTGAATTAAGGAGGCGACTACACGCCTCAAGGAGCCACCGCAGCCCGAGTAGACTAGTGTACACCCCTTGCAGTGAATCATTGAGGTGTCTACACCCCTCAAGGATTCACCGCAGCCCCTGCGGATGGGTGTAGACCCCATGCGGTGAATCATTGAGGGGTGTACACCACTGAAGGATTCACCGCAACCCCTACAGGGTATAAGCCACAAGCATTGAATCATGGAAGCGTCTACACCCGTCAAGGATTCGCTGCAGCCCTTGTAGAAGGGTGTAGACCCCATGCGGTGTATCATTGAGGGGTGTACACCCTTTAGTGATTCACGGTAGCGCTTGTACATGAGGTTACACGCCATGCGGTAAATAATTGAGGGGTCTACACGACCCAAGGATATAGTGGAGCCTACACGCTCCAATGACTCACCGCAGCCCTTGTAGATGGGATTAGACCCCATGCGGTGAATAATTGAGCGGTCTACACCAGTCAAGGATTCACTCCAGCCCTTGTGTAAGGATGTGGACCTCATGTGGTGAATAATTGAGGGGTTTACACCCTTCCAGGATTCACCGCGGCCCTTGTAAAACGGTGTAGACCCCGTGTGGTGAATCCTTGAATCCTCCAATGATTCACCGCAGACCTTGATTACACCCCGTGCGGTGAATCATTGAGGGGTGTACAACCTCCAATCATTCACTGCAGCCCTTGTCAAAGGCTTTGGACCCCATGCGGTGAGTCATTGAGGGGTCTACAACGCAGCCCTTCGAGAAGGGTGTAGACCCCATGCGGCGATCCATTGAGGGGTCTACACCCTTCAATGATTCACCGCATCCCTTGTAGATGAGTGTACACCCCATGTGGTGAACCATGGAAGGGTCTACACCCTCCAATGATTCACCGGCGCCTTTGTAGAAGGGTGCAGACCCCATGCGGTGAATCATGAAGGCAACTATATGCCTAAACGGGCCACCGCAGCCGCCCTGCACTAGTGTAAACCCCATGCGGTACTCATTGAGGGGTCTACACCACTCAAGGATTCAGTGCAGCTGTGTTAGAGCGTTTGGACCTCATGCGGTGAATCATGGAAGGTCTACACTATTCAAGGATTCTCCGCAGCCCTTGTAGAAGGGTGTAGACAGGTGGTGAATGATTGAGGGGTATACACCCCTCAAGGATTCACTGCAGCCCTTGTAGATGAGATTTTTCCCCATGCGGTGAAGAATTGAGGGATCTACACCACTCAAGGATTCTGTGCAGCCTTTGTAGAAGGGTGTGGACCCCATGCAGTGAAACGCGCCTCAAGGGTTCATCGCAGCCCCCGTAGACTGGTGTGTACCCCATGCGTTGATTCAGTGAGCGGTCTCCACTCCTCAATGATTCACCGCATCCCTTTTAGAAGGTTGTACAACCGATGGGGTGAATCATTGAGGGGTCTACACCCTCGAATGATTGCCACAACATTCACAGAAGCCCTTGTAGAAGGGTGTAGACCCTATGCCATGAATCATTGAGGGGTCTACGGCCAGGGGGAGGGCGGGAAAAAATTCACCCCGGCAGGCGAAATTTCAACCCAGTAGGGTGGGGGGGGGGGCAAGTGTCGCGGTTGAAAAAAAAAACACCCAAAGTTGAAAAAGTTCCCGGTTCGGTGAGGTGTTTTTGGGGATCGCTATTGGGGTTGAAAACCTGCATGGCGCATAGTTAATCCGCCCCGAGTGATTGCGGCATTGGAGGTCCTGGTGCACGGTTCATTAAATAGGGTAACTCTCCCTAAGCTTGGAAGCTTAGAGCTGCCAATGCAACTATGCCGCAATCCACAGATCCCCTGTTTGGGCAGTACACTATTTTTTTTATGGCGTACTACCCAAATAAGAGCCCCCGGGGGCGCCGTCCACCCTTGTGTGTCTTGCTCATACGTTGTTCTTCCGTTCCGAAGTGGGTCCGGGTGGGTCATGGACTGATTCTGGTTTCACATCTGCAAAATAGTTGCTTGTGCTCATTCGTGGTTTGCTGGAGTGTGACCGGGCCATGTGGTTGTACCCATGGCCTGTGGAAGCTCCGGGACAATGCGACCTCCCCTCCTTCCCGCTTTTGTTGCAGATACAATACAATCTTCCCTTTCCTCACAATGGTTGATACGCGCGCATCTCCCCCCTTGCCTCCCACCACCGTTGCGGCAGGATGGCGCAACCGCAACATCCCGACAAAGAAGTGGCAGTGCCCGTGTGGCAAGGTCCTGCGCATAATGCAGAACCCAGAAGCAGGGTATTTAGCATCCACTGCTCGGGTACCCAGCATACCGACTGGGTGCGGTACGGCAAAGTCCCGCCGGGGTTCTTTCAGGGTAGCATCAGCGCAAACACCCCCCTACTGAGCATGCTGATCCGCATAGACAAGCATCCGCAGCTGCTAGGGGCTGTCCGGCTTGCATCTACCTTAGCTGCGGCTTGTGCAGCCGCTATATCCGAACTGGGGCCCATGCTCCATGTGCCAAACCTGGATGTAGACTATGCAATGGAGATGGACCCCGACCTTGACGCTTCGATTCCTCTTCGCGAGCGCAAGTGTCCCGGGGTTCTCCGTAGGCAGGCCCCCACCCTGCAGCAGCTGCGGCGGATGTACCCCATCATGCGGGGCAACTACGAGAAGCCGCCCTGGGAACTGTGCGACCGCCGAGGGCTATTCGCCCTGGATTGCCGCGCAGATGGCTGTTGGGATCTCATAGCAGGCCGCTATTGCCCCTTTTTGCCGTGCCGGGATTTGCTATCCGGGAAGCATGCGGCTAGGCTGAACGGCTGGATGAACACCGCCATCGACCCAAAGGGCACGGAGACCCATTACAAGCACGGGCCCCACGTCCTGTCCCGCCGCCCCAAGGAGGCTAACGACACGCGGTACGTTGCCCAGGAGACCCTGGGCGAGTTGCAAGAGGGCTTGCACAAGTTACGGCAGCATCGCAAGATCTACAAGGCGCTCGCTGTAACCATCGCGGAGGACGACCGTCCCCTTGCTGGGCGTCGTGCAGCACGGCTTTTGCAGGCCGGGTGGGCTCTAGCCAAAGTGTTGGGGCACCTCTGCGATGCCTGGAGCGTGAAATCCTGGGATGCCCAGGACAGGGATGCTACGGCGCTAGCAGCACTGGGCGTCGGGGGGCCCAAGGGGGGGTTTATAACACAGAGCTGCCGCCAACGGTAGCACTGGAAAACATAGCCCAAGCTTGATACATCATGTATCTCATCCAGCTTCGGTGTCAACCGTTCCGGGTTTGCTAGTACTTGCATTTCGTTCGCACCGTCTAGGCGTTCTTGGTGATTGCCGCCTTTTTGCACTGGCCGGCGAAAAAGGGGCGTGGGGCACAAAATTTTTTGCTTGTCTCTGTGGCAACCAGAGGGCAAAGGAGGGCTTCTGCCTTGTGAGGACAATGGTGATCGACCGCAACTGCTCGGTGGCTCAACTGGCAGTACGGTTGTCGGCTCCACTGGTTGTAGGCACAATCTACAGCCGTCACCCAACTTGGCAGCAGAAGCGGTCTCGCCATTCGTCCATTGACCGCGCGCGGCCCCGCCACTACACGGCGGACATGGACATCAAACAGGTAGACCTGCCCTCGGTGTGCCAGAGGGCCCCCGACAAGGCTTTGGTCGTTGCACGTCTGTGGTGGCCCGGTGCAGCGTACCCTGACCCTAAGGGGCGCAACTTTTTCGAACCGTTCGGGGAGGGACTTTTGCATGTCGACCCTGATCATGTATGGGTGACCTCAGGGGATAGTGGGGGTGGGGAAACAGAGTACAATTTGGACACACGCGCTGAGCTATTTTGGGAAGCTCAAGGGGGGCGAATTGTGTATCAGGGGCGCAACACGCATATCATGAGTGCGGTAAATGTGCGCATCAACGGGAAGCATGTCCGGCGGTCAGCTCACCGACTTGCCAGGACTGCCGGCATTGCGGCTGTAAGGGGGGGGCCGGAGCCCACAATCGGCCCGGCTCAGTAGTCGAAGTGCTGCCCGTTTGTGGTCACTTTGAACCTGCCAGGGCAACCACCACAGAGTGCGCCATGTTTGCTCAGCTTTTCCTCTGCACTCATTAGGGGGCGGAGTCTCGCTCACCCCTCCCATCAGGAGCTTACAACGGGCGCGGCCTTCGTGACAGGGATGCCGCAGAGATTGGTTTGCAGGGAGGGGGATGGGATGCTGGTATGGGAAGGGGCGGGGGGGAAACTGATATAGGTGGAATATGCTGCCTATGAGTGGGTGAACCCTGACCTTGAAAAGGGGGTCTGGGTTTTGCAAGCGAGTTGCTGGATAGCTGTGTGCAGCAGGTAACCCCGAAAACACAAGCAGCTCCACTGCTGCCCAGGCAGGCTGTTGCATACCAGGGGGTTACGCTGCTGCCTGCAATGGTTCTTAGGCGGGATGGGGAGGTTGTGTGTCGCGTGCCCGGTTGTGGGAAGATAGTGCCGATGGGCAGAGTGCGGATTCACATTGCGTTCCACCTACACTCAGAAACACTCCACCCCCCTTGCTGTGGATGTTGCGGGGAAACGGGCTGTGTCCTCCGTATGCGTCGTGTAAAGGGGGGGGAGCCACAGGCGCAGCCGGTTTCTTGCGCAAGCGGATTTTTTTGTAAGTTCAGCATGGGGGCAGCTCGCAAGCACGGCGTGGAGCCACTGACTGTTTAGTGCCCCGTCCAGGGGTCCGGCTGGGGATGGCGGCACAACATGCACTGCCACTGCGAGTAGCAACACCCAGACCACCAGCCGCCTCACGAGCGCGCCGCGCAATGGGACTGGGGCCCGGAGGAGCTGATTGTCCTGGGTGAGGGGGAGGGGGCCTTGTGGGACAATAAGAGAACATCCCGGTGGACGCAGCCGGAAAGGAAGCAGAAGCGCAAAAAAATGCGCAGTGCGCTCCGTGATGCCCTGCAGGGTGACAGTGGGGAGGAGGGGAGGATTGTCCCTCCGCCCCCCCCCCAGGCGGCGGGTTGAGGAGGACGATTCCGAGGCATCGGCGGCCCTTCAGAGGGGATCAGACCAGGGTCGAAGGCACCTGAGGCGGGCAGAGGCACAGGATCGGGACTTCGTGCCGGGGGACTCCTCGCCCTCGGACTCCTCCTCCTCTGAGGGGTCGTCTGATGGGTCTGCCTCACGGGGTGGTGAACGCACTGACCTACAGGCATTGCAATCCTCTGCCACGCTAGCAGGGGGAGGTCGAAATCTCTCCCAAGCCTTTGCCAGCCAAAGGGACCCGTCGCCGGCCCGGTCTCCTATTTCAGCGTCTAGCACTAGTAGTTGGGGTCGCCCCCCGCCCCAACCCATGTGTGCACCCCCATCCCCCCAACGCCGCCGCCCGCCTGCCAAGTAGGCGTCTGGCACCCGTGACCCTCTCTTTTCAGCTCGCCATGTCGTCTAGCCCCCTTAGCGTGGCCTCTTCTGTCCCCTCCAGCCCTTCCTTCCGGGATTGCTGAGGAGATTTGCCGGAGCTCCCGCAGTTTGGAGACCAACCCGCGTCGCCACCAGGGACTCTGATGCTGAGAAATGTCTCAGCGAACAGGCCTTGCCCCAACCTCCATTGTCCACACTGCCCCCCTCTCCCCCTTCACCCAGCCGCGCACCAACCTCTCCAAGTCCTCCGCCCAAACACCACTCAACTCCATAGTAGGTAGCCCTGGAACCCTTGGAGGAGGCCCTCATGTGCACTGCCCTACCACTGCCATCCCCCCCACATCTCCCCGTGTACGTACCCAAAACCCCCCCCACCCCCTCCAAACCCACTGTTCAAGGGCCCTCTAGTGCCACAACACTGCAGCTCATCCGGGAGAATCGCGGGGGTGGGGATCGGTATTTCGTAGATGGGTGCTGAACCGCTGAGCGATGTATCGGTTTGCGGTTCAGCAGCCCAAGAAAAATCCCCTGTGGGTGTAGCAGGAGGGCATCCGAATTAGCCGTTCGCATTTCCTAACCAGGGACGAGGAGCATGCAGCAGTGGTGCTTGAAATCCCTCTGCTACCCCCACACCCCCCCGTATCCCCAAGCCGCTCCCACAACCTGTTCCTCGTCGGCCACTGCCCCCTCCAGCCAGTGATCAGGTGACACTGACCTAGTATAGGAGGCACGGCCGTTCCTCACTACTCCCACTGGCTTCCGCCCCATAGCGGCCGTGCCCCACCCCGCTATTTGGCTCGTTGCTCATGCAGCGAGGCTCTCAGTCCGCCCCCCCCCCACAGAGGCCCTAATTTGGGTCATTGCTCCCCGTGTAAGCCCCCCCGCAGCGACCTCGGACTTCGGCGAGACGTTCCAATTTCCAACTCTTCGCCAACGCCCGAGGAAGTGGACCTTTGCTGCGTTTTTCAACACCACCAGCCAGTCGGGCAGAACTCAAAACCCCTTCACTGCTGACTGATGGTATTCGACGAAATGTGCCGAGCCAACAGGTAGTTCATGGATGTATCATGCCATTTTGTACACCCCAGGGGGCGCCGCAGCCACTGCACAAGGAGTTGGGACCATTAGAGACGGGCACTTAGAGGACCGTCAGGGACAAGTTGGACGTTTTGGGGGTTCCGCGCCTTCGTTTTTGCTTGCAATGCATCTAGTTGGTAGAGTGAAAACCTCTGCACTGCTAACTGGTGACATTTGACATGAACTGAGGGCATTATGTGAACCTCAAGGGGCGCCGCAGCCACAGCAAAAGGAATTGGGACCATTGGGGACCGGCACTCGGATATCAGTGAGGGACAAGTTGGACGCTTTGGGGGGTTTTGTGCCTTTTTTGCCTTGCAATGCATCCAGCTGCTAGGGTGAAACAGAGCATTGGAGGCACACACCATTTTAAGTAGTGGCAATTAGAGGAATGTTTTGGACGGAGCCCTTTTTCCTCTCCACTCCCTTTTGTAGTACACCTACAGGTAGCTTATACAATGCCCGGGAAAGAAAACAAGAGGCGGAGGACCCCAAAGGTCCCCCCATACCGGGGCAAGGAAGAGCATAAGATTATCCCCTTTGAGGGGAAGGCGAGGAAGAAGGAGGAGAAGGAGAGAAAAGGGGAGAAGAAGGTGCAGAGGATCATCCCCTTTGAAGGGAAACCAAGGAAGCAAGAGGAAAAGGAAGAAAAGCTCTTCCCCTTTGAAGGGAAAGCAAAGAAGGAGGAGGAGAAGGAAGAAAAGTAGCACAAGAAGGTGCCGAGGATCATCCCCTTTGAAGGAAAGGCAAAGGATTAGAAGGAGACCCCCGCCACTTTTGTTTGGCGAGCGGATTTTGGGCAGCCTGCCCGGCGACGAGGTTGGGGTCGCCCCGGCAGCCCCACCCCCGCCCCGCCTATCGGTCTACCGACTAGCCGACCAGGGGATCATTCCCCCCTTCCGCAGGTGTGTGCCACGGTGCCACAACGGTGTTTTTCAACACCACCATCCCTCCCACCATGACATGACATGGACAAAGCGTTACTTGATGGATAGCCAAAAAGAAGGGAAAAACCTCTGCACTGCTGACTGGTGACATTTGAAACGTTGTGATCTGCTAATGGGAAGTCCGCGTGGAAGTGAGGGCATTATGTGTACCCCAGGGGGCGCCGCAGCCACTGCAAAAGGAATTGGGACCATTGGGGACGGGCACTCGGAGATCTGTGAGGCACAAGCCCGACGCTTTGGGGGTCATTGCCTTTTTTTGCTCTCTTTTGCTTGCAATGCATCCAGGTGGTAGGGTGAACACCTCTGCACTGCTGATTGGTGACATTTGAAACGTCGTGATCTGCTAGTGGGAAGTCCGGGTTGAGGTGAGGGCATTATGTGTACCCCAGGGGGCGCCACAGCCACTGCAAAAGGAATCGGGTCCATTGGGGACGGGCACTCGGAGATCTGTGAGGCACAAGTTCGACGCTTTGGGGGTCATTGCCTTTTTTTGCTCTCTTTTGCTTGCAATGCATCCAGGTGGTAGGGTGAACACCTCTGCACTGCTGATTGGTGACATTTGAAACGTCGTGATCTGCTAGTGGGAAGTCCGGGTTGAAGTGAGGGCATTATGTGTACCCCAGGGGGCGCCGCAGCCACTGCAAAAGGAATCGGGTCCATTGAAGACGGGCACTGAGAGAACTGTGAGGGACAAGTTCAACGCTTTGGGTGTTCATTGCCTTTTTTTGCTCTTTTTTGCTTGCAATGCATCCAGGTGGTAGGTTGAAAACCTCTGCACTGCTGACTGGTAACATTTGAAACGTCGTGATCTGCTAATCGGAAGTCCGGGTTGCAGTGCGGGCATTATGTGTACCACAAGGTGCGCCGCAGCCACTGCAATAGGAATCGGGTCCATAGGAGGCGGGCACCCAGAGAACGGAGAGGGACAAGTTCGACGCTTTGGGGGTTTTATTCTGGCTGTGAGGGACAAGTTCGGCGCCTTGGCTTGTGCAATCACATGTGTTGCCGACAAGCGTTGAGGGGATGGCCTCCAAGAAGGCTCAAGCAGCAAAGGCACCAAAAGAGGCAGCAGAGGCAGCCCCAGTGCTAGAGGGGGGAAAGCCGCAAGCGCCGGTAGAGGCAGCATCGCCGAAAGAAGCAGAGCTACAAGCGCCGAAGGAGGCGGCAGAGAAGCCAACAGCAGCGTCAAAGGAAGCAAACCCGCAAGCGCCGAAGGAGGCAGCAAAGCAGCGAGCAACGGCAGCGCCGAAAGAGGCAGCAGGGCAGCCAGCAGCGGCAGCAGCGACGAAAGAGGCAGCAGCCCCTAAGGAAGCAAAGCCCGAAGCGCCGAAGGAGGCAGCAAAGGAAGCACAGCCGCAAGCGCCGGTGGAGGTAGGAAAGGAAGCAAAGCCGCAAGCGCCGAAGGAGGCAGCAAAGGAAGCAAAGCCGCAAGTGCCGGTGGAGGCAAGAAAGAAAGCAAAGCCGCAAGCGCCGAAGGAGGCTGCAAAGGAAGCAAAGCCGCAAGCGCCGACCGAGGCAGCAAGGGAAGCAAAGCCGCAAGCGCCGAAGGAGGCAGCAAAGCAGGCAGCACCGGGAACGAAGGAGGCAAAGCCGCAAGCGCCACGGGGGCCAAACACAGAAGGCAAGACAACAGCCTGCGGAGGAGTGGTTGCAACCCGGAGTTTCCATACCCGGCTGGGGAGCACAGGAGGATGATTCGTCCTCAAGCGGGCACTCCGCCACCTTCTCTGCCGGGGAGATCGCCGAGCTGACGGAAGTGGGACTGGCAGCCTACAAGGCCGGGGGCCCACCACCACCGAATGCCACGGAGTGGTATGTCCCACGGGAATCGGGGATTGCCCCAGTTGGACGGAGTTGGCAAAACCGAAAGTGGCGGAGGATGTACCGAGAACAATACCGCACCGCCGCAGCGAATGTCGCAACCGTGTTGGTGGATGAGGAGGGGAATTGCGTGAAATTTCACGTGACATCTGATACCGCACCGGCTGCATATTATTACATTGAAGGAACCAGGAGGATAGCCTGGGAGTCCCACGAGTTTTACCAGTTGGAGCAATGGCAGAGGGAGCAGCAGGATGCACCAGAGGCAGAGGCTGAGGCAGAGAAGGGACATGCCGCGGATCAGCCGTCCGGAACGAAGGCAACGCAGGGGAAAAGGGACATGCTGGGGACAAGGCAACACAAGGATTTGGAAGATCGACGCAAAAGCTGTGGTGCGCACCAGAACCTGCCATGAAGAAGGCACCCCGCTCATCTGTGGGCGGACCACTCGTGTGCGATGAGTCGGACACGGTGAATGTGGAGGAGTGGTCAAAGGAGTCGGACACAATTGCTCACCGAGTGCGACTGCTCGGGGAGCGGACCCCGGAACCAGACCCCGTAGAAAGACAGAAAGCCAGAGAGGAGGCGCGGAGAAAGATGGAGGCAAGAAAGGCGGAGGACAAGAAGATCTTTGATGGCCTGAAGCGGCGGTACAAGAGGCAAGCAGCTGAGAATGGGGTGGAGTTGATGGCACGGATCTTAGAAACCGAACGGGAGCAAGTGGTGAGGCTGTCCGCAAGGTGGGTTGAGAATGTCGCCAATGTTCGCGCCCCATCGGGCGTGCAGAGGACTCGGCAGCTGCAAAGCTCAAACACCGCCCTGGACGAACTCGGGAAAGGCGGCCCAACGCTGTGGAGGCTGCAGGGAGCCCTGAGGCGCCCAGGCTGGCTGCGTGCAGGGCGCGCCGGGCGGCTGCCCGATTATCCGCAGGCATACCACAGCCCCCGGGATGAAGGGGCCCTCCACCCCTCCCGCCCCAGCCGCAACTCGTTTTTGGTGGCTGTAGACCGGGAGGGCAAGGAGACGTGCATTGTGGATCCGTTGCACCTGCAGCTGGCGCAGGACCTTGGAGTGAGCTCCAGCGAGCCGGATGCACGGTGCATGCCGTGCAGGAGCCCTGGCCGGAGAAGGTGGCCCAAAAGCAGAACTGCTCCTACTTGGTGGTCGAAGCCGCCAACGCATTCATGTACAAGCCCACGGACGAGTGGAAGATCCTTGAACCCGGCGACCTCTTTGACAAGGACAAGTCGATGACGGAGCCGCACCGGGAAGGGCAGCGTTCCGCGCTGGAATGGCTGCGGGAATGGAGCCACATCAAGGTGTAGCAGCAGACCAAGAGACGGGGCAGGTACGTCCCCAAGCGGCCCCTGATCGTCAACACCGCGGAGATCACCTTGCAAGAAGGACTGCGGCCGAGCGGGTACACGACGCTGAGCAAGGAGGCGATGATGGCGGCTGTGGCGAGGCGCATTGGACGGGCCCCCGACGTGATGACGAGCGCGGCGGCCGGTCCCGAACCGTTCCTGATGCCCGGCGCCTCGGACATGGAGTCGAGGTACTGTGGTACCTGGCGCGCGCCGGAGTTGCTGGGCTTGGCGCGCCCAAGTCGGCAGTGGAGCACGAGCAAGACCCGGAAGGAGGAGACGGTGGCGAAGACGTGGTGGTTGGTGCTGATGGTCACGGGGACGGAGAGTGACGGGGTCGTCGGCATGCGGGCGCCTGGGCAACCAAGGAGGCAAGAGACGAAGCAGGCAAGCAAGAGAAAGGAGGAAGAAGCGGAGGAAGAAGAAGAGGAGGAGGAAGAAGAGGAGGACCCTGCGCAGAAAAGAAGGAAGTGCTCAAGGGGACCCAGATGGGGTACAGGGACAGAGGCAAGCGCACCACGGCATTGCCCTTTGGCGTGCGGCGTGGATCTGGCGTTGGTTCGTGAAGCCCGCCATTGTCTGGTGCCGGGGGTTCAGACCGCGCAGACCCCCACACCGACATCCCGCTACACTGCGTGCACACTCCGGTAGAGGTGGCAGGCCCGCCGGGGTCTGGTGGTGGGACCACGGCCAACGTTGGGGAAGCTACATGCGCCATGGGGTGGTTCCAGTGTTGTGGCAGCGGGACCAAGAGGGGGAGGACACGGGTGTAGATGAGAACCGCAGGGGGCATGGGAGCCAGCAAACCAAAGGAAGCGGCGATGCAAGGGCGATGCAAGCGCGATGCAAGGGCACTACACCGGCGATGTGCGGAGGTCCCCGTGGGCCTTACCCTGGCAGCCACACGGATCAGGGGCTGACCTGAGGTGGAAAGGGAGGAGGGAGGAGGAGAACAATGCGCCTGTGCAGTCTGACCAACTACTGCGCAAGACAGGGCTCGCTCACCACGACAAGGTACATGGAGGGAGGCAAACAAGCCAAGTGACCGTGACCGTGACCCACAACAGCGAGGAGAGGAGGCGAGATGTGTGGCAGCGAGAAGTTGAGGCAACAGAGAACACGGGGGACAGAGGGACGACAGGGAGGAGGGCAAGAGGCGAGGGAGGGGGTAGGCTTGCCGCCAACGACAGAGGGTGGAGAAGATGGTGGACCGAGGGACCAAAGGGAAGGGGGAATGGCGGCGGGCCGGGGGGTTCAGAACCCGGCACTCCGTGAGTGTGGTCCGCCATCGGGGGCATGTGATTGGCCACGCGTGGCCATGGTAGCCGGGGCGGCCTTCCGAGGAATTCACCATAGTACCTGTGGAGGTGGCGGAGCAGGGGGGAGTGGTGGGGTGCTTGTCGTGCATATGGTCCATGTTTGCTCCGGAAGCTGTCTACAGGTATCAAGGTGGTGCCGAAGACAGGCAAAACACACGTGTGTTGTGCACGTGGGTGCGATTTCTCTGCACCGTTTCAGGGATTGGCACTAGAGGAAGTGATTTGGACGCAAAGTTACTTGCAGTGATCTCTGAATGGTGTTGAAGACAGGCAAAAAATAGGTCTGTTGTGCATGTGTGCTCTTTCTTTCAGGCAACATCCCACGATCAGCTCGGTGATCCCTGTCGAGGATGCAAATGCCCGTGCTCTCCTTCCGAGAAGACAACCTATGATGTGAATCAAGCGCATTGGAATGGCGCTGAAGACAGGCATTCAAAACAGGTATGTTGGTGCCCCGGCCACTTTTCTGCAGGTATCAAGAATTTCTGGAGCAACAAGAAGACTCTGACCCTCAAGTTGAGAATGGCCGCATCATGGGCAGCGCATTTCGGCGTGGCGTTGAAGACAGACAAAAAACAGGTGTGTTTTGCTTGCCCTACTTTTCTGCAGGTCACCAATTGACAGCTCATGCACATTTACGGCGTTGAGGCGCTGGGCTACCAACTGTAGCATGGCCATCAGCTGCTTCAAGATGGGCAGCGCATTTCTGCATGGCGCTGAAGACAAGCGAAAAACAGCCGTGTTTTGCTTGCCACTTTTCCGCGGGTATCAATGTTTTGCAGGCGATGGAATCCGAGCAGGAGATACGGATGTCGCAATTGCAGGAGCAGTTGTCGCAGTCGCAGATCGACCACCAGGGGGACATCTTCGCATGGCGTTGAAGACAGGCATTCCAAAAAACATGTATGTTGGCGCCCCGGCCACTTTTCTGCGGGTATCAAGAGCTTGTGGAGTACGCGGACTGGCATCCGCGATGGGCCGCTGACGATCAAATCCGCGATCCCAAACACATGGCCACCGACCTCCGGAGCACTCGCGGGTTGCAATGGAAGCACACCGTGGTTGTCAACTGTGTTAAGGCATTCACCAAGGGCTACAAGAAAAAGAAGGGCTTTCGCAAGACTGCATATTCGCATGGTGAGGAAAACAGTCACAAACGTTGTGTGTGCGAGTACTGAGTGCGACGCAGTGCCCAAGGGTGCAATTCGCTTTTGCACATTGAGCCGGGGCCGTAGTCTCTTCTTTTTGAGAGAGCGACGGTGTCAAAAGATCAATGTGCTCTTGTACATATACATGTGAACAATCCATCTAGCAGTTGGTGCTGTTGTACTTGGATCCCGGCACTCCGTGAGTCGGCCCCAGAATCGGGGGCATGTGATTGGCCACGCCTGGCCATGTTAGCCGGGGCAGCTTCCAAAAAAATTCTGTGGAGGCGGCGGAGCAAGGGGGGCAGGGGGGGGGGGGCTCTGGCCGGGGGGGTCTGTGGGCCCAGTCGGGACAATGAGGGGTTAGGGTAGAAAAAGTGCAGTGGGGGTAGAAATTTTTGTATACGGGGTTGGGGGGGGGCAAGTATCGCGGTTGAAAAAAAAATTTCGCCTCCCGGGGGAATTTTTCCTCCGCCCTCCCCCTGTCTACGGCCCTCAAGGATTCACCGCAGCCTTGTGTAAGGGTGCACACCCCGCGCCGTGAATCATGCAGGCGACTACACCCCTCAAGGATTCACTGTAGCCCTTGTAGACTAGTGTACACCCCATGCGGTTAATGATTGAGGGGTCTACACCCCTGAAGAAATCACCGCAGCCCCCGTAGATGAGTGCAGACCGCATGAGGTGAATCATGGAATGGTCTACACCCTTCAACGATTCACTGCAACCCCTGTAGATGGATGTAGACAAAATGCGGTGTATCGCGTAATGGTCTACACTTTCCAATGATTCCAGTAGCCCCTCTAGATGGATGTAGACCTTGTGTGGTGAATCATGGAGGTATCTACACCCTTCAAGGATTCCGCACAGCCCTTGTAGATTGGTGTAGACCGCATGCGGGCAATCATGTAATGGTCTACACACCTCAAGTATTCACCACAAGCCCTGTAGATGGGTGTAGACGCCATGCGGTGAATCAATGAGGGGTCAACACCCTTGAAGGATTCACAACAGCCCCTTTAATTGGGTGTAGACTCGATGAGGTGAATCATGCAAGGGTCTACACCGTGAAATGATTACCCGCAGCACTAGTAGACTAGTGCATAACCCATGCGGAAAATCCTTGAGGGGTGTACGCTCCTCAAGGATTCACCACAACCCCAGTAGATTGGTGTAGACGTCATGTGTTAGATCCTTGATGGGTCTACATCCTTCAAGGATTCACTGCAGCCCCTGTAGAAGGGTGTAGACGCGATGGTGGTAATCATTGAGGGGTCTACACCCTTCAAGGAATCACCTCAGGCCCTGTGGATGAGTGTACACCCCATGCGGTGAATCATTGATGGGACTACACCTCCGAACGATTCACCGCAGCCCGCAAACTAGTGTACACCCCATGCGGTGAAGCGTTGCGGGGTCCAAACCCTTCAAGGATTCACCGCAGCCCTTGCAAATGGCTGCAGAGCTGATGCGCTTAATCATTGACGGATGTAGACATCATGTGGTGAATCGTGGAAGGGTCTACACCAAGAAATGATTCACCGCAGCCCCTATTGAAGGGTGTAGACATCATGCGGTAAATCATGAAAGGTTCTACAACGTGAATCGATTCAGCGCAGCACCTGCAGATGGGTGTAGACCTAATGCGGTCAATCATTGAGGGCTCTACACTCTTCAAGGATTCACAGCAGCCCCTATGGAAGGATATAGACGCCATGCGGTGACTCATGGAAGGGTCTACACCCCTCAAGAGTTCACCGCAGCCCTTCTGGAAGTGTGTAGACCCCGTGCTGTGAATCATAGAAGGGTCTACACCCCTCAAGGATTCACCGCAGCCCTTGTGGTTGAGTGTACACCTCACGTGGTGAAGAGGGCTCCACCCCCTCCAATGATTCACCGCAGCCATGGTGGATGAGTGTACACCCAATGCGGTGAATCATGGAAGGGTCTACCCCCTTCCAGGATTTACCCGGCCCCTGTGGAAGGGTGTAGACCTCTTGTGTTGAATCATGGAAGGGTGTACACCCCTCAAGGATTCACCACAGCCCCTGTAGACGAGTGTACACCCCATGCGGTGAATCAATGTGGCATCTACACCCTTCAAGGATTCACCGCAACCCCTATAGACGGGTGTAGACATCATGCGGTGAATCATGGAAGGGTGTACACTGTCCAATGATTCACTGCAGACCTTGCAAATGGGTGTAGACCTCCTACGGTGAATCATGGAAGGTTCTACACCCTTCAAGGATTTACTCCGGCCGCTGTAGAAGGTTTTAGACCCCATACGGTGAATAACTGAGGGGTCTACACCCTCCAATGATTCGCCGCTGCCCTTGTACATGAGTGCACACCCCATGCGGTGATTCATGGAACGGTCTGCACCCTCCCATGATTCACTGCAGCCCTTGTACATGAGTGCACAACCCATGCGGTGAATCATGGAAGAGTCTACACCCTTCAAGGAGTCATGGCAGCCCCTGCAGATGGGTTTAGACCTCCTGTGGTGAACCATGGAAGGTTCTACACCCTCCAAGGATTCACCGCAGCCCTATAGAAGGGTGTAGACCCCATGCGTTGCATCATTGAGGGGTCTACAGGCTCCAATGATTTACTGCGGCCCTTGTATATGAGTGCACACCCCATGCGGTTAATCATCAAAGGGTCTGCCCCCTGCAAAGATTCACCGCAACCCTCATAGATGGGTGTAGACCCTATGCGGTAAATCGCCGAGGGGTGTACACTCTTCAAGGATTCACCGCAGCCCTTGTAGATGGATATCAACGCCATGCCGTGAATCATGGAAGGGTCTACACCGTCCAATGATTCACCGCAGCCCCTGCAGATGGGTGTACACGTGTTGTGGTGAATCATGGAAGGTTCTACACCGTTTAAGGATTTACCCCCGCCCCTGTAGAAGGGTGTAGACCCCATGCGGT
This sequence comes from Eutreptiella sp. 'Long Island Sound 2002', assembly GCA_964036045.1. Classification (NCBI taxonomy): domain Eukaryota; phylum Euglenozoa; class Euglenophyceae; order Eutreptiales; family Eutreptiaceae; genus Eutreptiella; species Eutreptiella sp. 'Long Island Sound 2002'. The sequence continues at coordinate 126,185,191 of OZ038378.1, read as the reverse complement.
GAATCATTGAGGGGTCTACACCCTCCAGTGATTCACTGCAGCCCTTGTACAAGAGTGCACACCCAATGCTGTGAATCATGGAAGGATCTACACCCACCAATGATTCACCGCAGCCCTTGTACATGAGTGCATATCCCATGCGGTGACTCATGGAAGGGTGTACACCCTTCAAGGATCCACCGCACCCCATGTAGATTCGTGTACACCTCATGCGGTGAATCCTTGAGGGGTCCACACCCTTCACGGATTCATTACAGCCCTTGTAGAAGGGTGTAGACCTTGTGTATTGAATCATGAATGGGTGTCCACCCCTCAAGGGTTCACCGTAGCCCTTGTAGACGAGCGTACACCCCAGGCGGTGAATCAATGTGGCGACTACACCCTTCAAGGATTCACCGCAACCCCTATAGATTGGTGTAGACATCATGCGGTGAATCATGGTAGGGTGTACACTGTCCAATGATTGGCTGCAGCCCCTGCAGATGGGTGTACACCTCTTACGATGAATCATCGAAGATTATACACCCTTCAATGGTTTACCCCGGCCCCCGTAGAAGGGTGTAGACCCCATCCGTGAAACATTGAGGGGTCTACACCCTCCAATGATTCACCGCAGCCGTTGTGCATGAGTGCACACCCCATGCGGTGAATCATGGAAGGGTCTACACCCTCCCATGGTTCACCGCAGCCCTTGTGCATGAGGGTACACCCCATGTGGTGAATAATGGAAGGGTCTACACCCTCCCATGATTCACCGCGGCCCTTGTACATGAGGGCACACCCCATGCGGTGAATCATGGAAGGGTCTACACCCTTCAAGGAGTCACGGCAGCCCCTGCAGATGGGTTTAGACCGCCTGTGGTGAACCATGGAAGGTTCTACACGCTTCAAGGACTTACTCCGGCCCCTATAGAAGGGTGTAGACCCCATGCGGTGAAACATCGGGGGGTCTACACCCTCCGATCATTCACCGCAGCCCTTGTACGTGGGTGCATACCCCACATGGTGAATCATCGAAGGGTCTACACCCTTCAAGGATTCACGGCAGCCCCAGTGGCGGGGTGGAAAAAAAATTGGCGCAAATTTTTTTTTCGTACCCCCCTGCCTCCCTCCGTGGGTACCCCCCCCCAAAAAATTGGCACCCCATGTAGAAAATGTTTTTGGCCAGGAGGATTTTTTTTACTGTGTGCTAGTTGAATTTTCATGCCACCTTCACTTTGCCACATTGTGGGACATTGGCACATGGACTAATGGTGAGATAAAAGTAGCTGGGTTTTTCTTTTTTACATTGCGCCATTGATTTCTCTCCATTAGCGGGGGACACTTGTTAAATGCAATCGTGAGCCCGCGGACAAGGGGCCCGTGGCGCGGGACGCTGCCACCCACATTGAGCATCGTGTCCGATCCATCTGCTCTCCAAGCAGAGCCGCTAGCCTTGCTACGCTAGCGGTGCCCCACTCAGCAATGGGTGTGGGCGAAGCGTGGAACCACGCGACCACCAGCGTTTGGTGGCCGTGTGGAAACACGGGAGCGGTGTTGCGGTACACAATGTGAAATGCGGGGCGTTCCACTTGTATGTTTGTTTGTTTCACAACCCCATATTGGTAATTATTGTCGCGCCCTTTGAGTTGGGGTTAGGGACTTGCAATCCACCCTTTGTTGCTTGCATGGTTGTAGAGAGCCGCGCTCGATCATTAGGGAGAAGACAAAAAAGGGAAAGAAAGAGGGATTTGGGCTAGTGCACGGTGAGGGAGGGCGAAGAAAGAATGAGAGGGAGAGAGTCCAATTAACAATAATCCATCAAGATTGGGGTTCAATTGTACGTGTTATTTGCTTTTCCGTCTCAAAGACCTTTTAGATGTCGTCGGGGATCAACATCACATGGGGCCAACGGGATGCCCATGGTTGGACATGTCCCCGTGGTGAGCGAGCGCTTCAATTCTAGCTACACCCGACATGCAGTCCTACCAGTTGCATTGCTGGGGCAAGAAGCATTCACGCACATAAAGAGACATACTAACACCACAACACAAACACCGTAGCCTCATTGAGAACTTGTTTTCGGGGCAAGGCATTGTGGTGTAGCGGTCATCAACCACCATGCAAGAAGACAATGGGCACATGACATGGTTGGGTCCACTGTAGGCTTGGACAACCTGCAAAACGGCCACAATGGACAAGGATCACTCTTGTCCTTCAATGCTGCTGGTTCGGTTTCTCGCCCCAAATAGGGTGTATTGCCCTATCTGCGGACTCTCCTTTGTACACGCTAGAAGACCCAATCTTGATCTAGCCTAGAACGCTCTAGCTAGAACGTTCTAGCCTAAATTAGATCAATAATAGAACGATATAATGTCTACCAACGTATCCCAGATTCTTCATTGTTCCCCCGTGCATGCTTGCTATTGTCCGTAGTGCATTGTTCCATGCTTCCTTCTTTCCCGCTTAGATATTGCACATTTCTTTGCAATGAAACGCCCCGCCACTTCCCCCCTTGCTGCCTCCTCAACCGGGAAGGATACTTCCATCTTGTCTAAGGCACTACGGGAGTTGAGTGGGGCCTCAAACCTCAAGGATGAGCGGGTGGGCCATTACTTGGCCACGTGGGCGCTATCATGCCCCCTAGCACGGCGGCAATTGAACAACGCCGTCCAATATGTGAACTCCACTTCTACCCATACCACGGGTGAGGCATGCAAGGCCGCCGTTGAGGCATACGCCGCCTCCCTACTCCCCCCCACCGCCATGTGTGAACTAGTGCTCAACATGCGGGCCCCCAAGTCCTCGTGGAGGACCCTCTCGGAGCTCTACACGCTCCGTAAGTTGGAGTATCATCGCACCGTCCCTAGTGGCCCCTACTCCCGTCCAATTTGTACCGAGCGGGCTTTCCAAGCCCGTTGGAAGGAGTTGGACGCCCCGGTGCAATTGGATGACCCCGTTGCCACGGTTTTGCCCAAGGCCAGCGGGATCTCATGGCCCTTCACCTCATGGGTCACATACATCCTCTCCCGGCCGGGCTTGGTGCGGTCAATCAACCGCACCTTCCCGTTGACGTTCATCGTCCCGGGAGATGCCTACCCCGTGGCCTGGGGCAATTGGACCCAACTCACCATCTCCTTGGCCAACTTTGAGCGCTTGGCCCGCTCCCCGGCGGGCCTTTGGGTGTTGAGCATGGCCAATTGCGATGACGAGGCCATGGACACCCTTGGCACGTTGTGGAAGAGTAATTGGGTGATACTCCTCTCACCTAGTGCCTTTCACTCGTTCTAGTTTTGATCTAGTCGGCCTCAACCACCGCTCGCTAGACGCTAGATTGGACCAGACTAGAACGAAATTAACCAGCCCCCATGTCTCGTGTTTAGGTGATTCAAGATATCATGGACACGGGGCTGGTGCAATGGGGGGCCTCCAAGGAGGAGGCAAAGGTGATCCTCGGGGGGGGGATCAACCGTGGACGCGATGGGTTAAACGGGGTGTCCACATGCCCCCAAGTGGGCTCCATGTTCAATGAGGCGATATGGAATGCCCAAACGAAGACTTGGGAGGGTAGTGCTAACCCGCGGACCATGGAGGGTGATGAGGCCAACTACACGGCCTTCCTCCTGGGGACGCCATCCTTGCAAGCCGCCGGCTGCAGTACGCAGCGCATTTTGAAATTGCCACGTGCCTGGGTCGTCTTTTGCATTTTGCGCTTGACAATGGCGATGGGCCGCTTGTTGGGGGAGTTTGTCGACCGGGAGGCTAGGTCGGTCACCCCTGCGCTCCGTCAAGACCTGCAAGTTGTCATGTCGGAGAGGCGTGCAGGTTGGAGCGTTTATGGGTCAGCTTCCCCGGACGGGGAAGAGACGGCCAAATTTTTTGACGCATGGCCGGATATTGCTAAGTGCCTCGGCATTAGGCCCAGCACGGCCAAGTACAAGGCCCTCGCGAAGATGTGGGACCTGCTGCCGGCCCTCTATTGTACATATCAAGGCCCTAACCCATTGAATTGTGTTGTTGTGGCCCGCGATTTTCGGCGCCAGTGTACTGTCGGAACAACATCATGGTATCTATTGAGCCTTGAGCATGATGTAGATAACATGTTGCAGAACATTCAGCCATTTGGCCTGGCTTTGTTCTCGGGTGACATTTCGCAAAGCATTAACCGCTTTCTGAAACATGGTCACAACGAGCACAGCAACCGGCGGGGGGGGGGGGGGGCTGTCGGGTGCAGGGAGTGGACGAGGTGTCGGGTCGTCAGTGTTCGGCCATCCACAGGGAGGCCAAGGTGCAAGCACAGTGCATCACATGGTTGTTTGCATACTTTGCCTTGTCATGGGCTGTGCATGGGGGGCTGCGGTCGCAAGTGCCATGCTCGGGCAGGGAGGCCATGGAGGTAAGGAGGGGCCGCTGGGGCGAGGCCAACCTTCGCAAGGCGAAGGCGAAGGTGGCGGAGAAGGAGGAGGCGATCGAGGGGTTCGATCGCGCGGTGCGGCGGAGCGTGAGGGAGTTGGCGGCGGTGGTGGCGAGGGTGAAGTAGGAGGAGCTGGACGAGGTGGTGGAGTTGGACGTGGAGGCGGAGGAGATGGAGGAGGAGATCGTGAAGGACCAGGAGGCGGCGAAGCTGGTAGTGGCGACGCCAGCGGAGGGGGGGGGGGGGAGCCAGTGGCTCAGGGGGATGATGGGGTCGAGGGATGCGGGGGCCCTCCAGGACCTGCCATGGGACCCGGCTGTCCTGCGTGGCCCCCACCCCCCAAACCTGGACACCCCCCTCCTCGTTGCCCCGGAGAGTCCGGTATGGACTCTACGGTTTTTATTGGTGTGGGTGCACCACTAGCTGTTCGGGGCGTGGCGGTGGGTATGGGTGGACGAGGGGGGGGTTGTCCGGACAAGCCCCTGCGCCTAGGGGTGCTCAACGGGTCGTGGGGGTGGCAACATGAGTTGCCGGGGCCGGAGAAGCGATGAGGGGTGGTGCCCCCCCCCCCCCGAAATGGGGGTGAAGATGTTTGAGTTGGCGCAAACCAACATCTTCACCCCCGGGCGGAAAAAGGGGGGGGGGGGCACCCACTGGCGATTCGTCGCCCACTGCTGGCAGGGGCTGGGCTTGGGGGGGGGGGGGGGTTGATTGGATGGGGAAGGCCTGGGTGTGGACGCCGACCTGGTCGGCGGTGCTGGACTTCGGGGGTTTCAACCCCGAGGCAGCGAACCGGGGGGCGTATGCCGGGTTGGTGCACGGCATCGCCTCCCGGCCCAAGTACAAGCCCAAGCCCGCCGCAACCCCCCGCAGCCGCACCCTCCCAACCCCCGGGACGCCTTCGCCAAGGCCCTGGGGGCCATTTCCCCCGCCCTGGACCGGCAATGCACGGTATGTTGATTGCGTTCTAGCGTTGATCTAGCGAACCGTTCTAGCGTTCATCTAGCCACCGCCGTGCCGCCGCCGCTAGAACGTCGCTAGAACGTCGCTAGAACAGTTGCTTAGAACGCCGCTAGAACGCACCTGCTTTTTGTTTGTGTCTTCAGATTGTCACCGTGCAGACGTGTGGAGCCGACCCCCCAGGGGTGCACATGGAGTGGCGCGATGGTGCAGGGCGCACGCGCCTCATGGGGGTCACCGAGTTGAGCCGGATGATGGGGACGGACCCCAATTAGGCCCTCTCGGTGCTAGAGGGTTTGGGTAGGTGGGAAGCGGGCAGGAGTGCGGGCGGCATGGACCCGCAATGCAAGGCTTGGGGGAGGTTGCAGGACCGAGCGGGGGAGACCAGCAGCAGCAGCAGCGACAGCAGTAGCAGCAGCAGCGACAACAGCACCAGCAGCGGGGGGAAGACACCCCCCCCAAGGCCCCCAAACCCCCCCAAGGCCCCCGAGAGAAGACCCCGCCACTTCGAGAGTAGCGACGAAGAGGTGCCCCCCCCCCCCCCAAGGGAAGCAGGGCAAGCCCAAGGCCAAGGCCAAGCCCTAGGCCAAGGGCAAGGGCAAAGCCCCCCCCTCCCAAACCCCAAGCCCCCCCTTTGCAAGAAAGGGGCCGGGACCCCTATGGGCATGTGCCGGGTGTGGGGGACACCCGGTATGTCTCTTGGGTGGAGGGGGGCAATGGGGGGACCGTCAGCCAAGTGACGGTGTTGGGGGATTGGGATGAGGAGTTGGACCCGGGGGAGTGGTTGGTGGTGTCGCAGGGGTCCAATGGGGAGGGTGAGGGGGGGAAGAAGGGGAAGAAGGGGAAGAAGAGGGAGCAGGAGAAAGAGGGGGGCACCTTCCGGGTGCCGGAGAACTTCTCTTCCGCACCCGGGAGGAAGCGGAGGCCCACCTCCGGGAGGCGTTGGGGGCCGGGGACAGCGGGGACGACGGGGATGACGGGGATTACGAGGGGGACGAGGGTGGTGACAAGGGAGAGGGGGGTGACAAGGGGGGTGAGGTGGGGGGTGACAAGGGGGGTGAGAAGAAATCGAACACGGGGGAAGAGAAGGAGGGTGCCAGGAGCAAGGACGAGCCCCGGCAACCCCCCACCACGCAGGGGGGGTAACCTGCGTGTCGCGACTCGCGAATGGGGGCCTAGGGGGGCAGGGGGGCTAATCGGGCTAACCGGGCTAATCGGGCTAACCCACCACCAAGTGACCCGGCGCCAGCCCCCCAAGTGACCTTCCAAGTGACCTACGGGGTGCGGTGGGGGCTAACCGGGCTAACCGGGGGTTGGGGGGGGAACCCGGCGCTCCGTGAGTCAGGTCCAGCATCGGGACCCTGTGATTGGCCACGGCTGGCCATGGTAGCCGGGGCAGCTTCTCTTTGAGAAGTGGCGGAGCATTCGTATGTATCGTTCTAGTGGCGTTCTCGCGAACCGTTCTAGCGGCGTTCTACCGACGCTCGTTAGAACGTCGCTAGAACGCCGCTAGAACGAAAATCTTTTCGACTCCAAAATCAGGTGAAAACAGTGAAAGCGTGAAAGAAAAACGTATGGGCCCCCGAGTATGGATAGGGGGGTCCAGGTTAGACACCTCACCCCCCCCCCCCTGCGGGGGGGGGGTATCCCCCTCTTTTTTCGTTCTAGCCGCTCTAGATTGTTCTAGGCTAGAAGGAGATTGGATGTTCTAGCGTGTACTAAGGGTCTTTCCTGTTGATAAGAGGCCAGGGTGGGGCGCCGCACTGCAGCCGGAACAGACCGGGGGTCTTTGTGCCCTTAAACACAAATACCACCCATATTGGCTGAAGTATCCATGCTTACTTTTGAAAATACCCTCCTTGCACCTTCCAAACCCAAACACGTGGGGCAGGAAATTTCAGGTTCTGGGGTCCGGAAAAAATTTTCGCGGGATATTTTTTCTTACCCCCCTCCCTCTCCAGGGGTACCCCCCGAACAAAAAGTTGTACGCCGGTACCAGCAATTTTTTTCTACCCCGCCCCTGCCCTTACCCTGTACGTGGGTTTACACCTCATGCGGTGAATCCTTGAGGGGTCTACACCCCCAAGGATTCATTACAGCCCTTGTAGAAGGGTGTAGACCTCGTGTGTTGATTCATGGAAGGGTGTACACCCCTCAAGGATTCGCCGCAGTCCTTGTAGACCAGTGTACACCCCATGCGGTGAAACATTGAGGAGTCTACACCCCTCAAGGATTCACGGCAACCCGTATAGATGGGTGTAGACATCATTTGGTGAATGATGGAAGGGTGTACACCCTGAAACGAATCATCGCAGCCCCTGCAGATGGGTGTGGACCTGATGCCGTGGATCATAGAGGGGTCTACAGACCTCAAGGATTCAGTGCGGCCCTTGTAGACGAGTGTACACCCCATGTGGTGAATCATGAAAGGGTCTACAGCCTCCAATAACTCACCGTACCCCTTGTAGATGGATGTACACGGCAAGCGCCCAATAATTGAGGCGTCTACACTTTTCAAGGATTTGACACTGCCCCTGTAGAATGTGTAGACCCCATGTGGTAAATCATGCAAGCGTCCACAGCATTCAATGATTCACCACAGCCCTTGTAGAAGGGTGTTGACGCCATGCGTTGAATGATGGAACGTTCTACACCCGTCAAGATTTCGCCGCAACCCCTATAGATGGGCATAGACATCGTGCGGTGAATCATGGAAGGGTCTACACCGTGAAAGGATTCACCACAACCGCGGTAAATGGGTGTAGACCTCATGCGGTGGATCTTTGAGGGGTCTACACCCTTCAAGGATTCACCGCAGCCCCTGTAGAAGGGTGTACACCCCATTCGCTGAATCATGAAACGGTCCACACCCGAAATATATGCCCTGAAATGATTCACCGCAACCTCTGCACATCGGTGTAGACCTCATGCGGTGATTCGTTGGTGGTGCACACCCCTCAACCATTCACGAAAGCCCCTTTGACTAGTGTACCTTGCATGCACTGAGTCATTGAGGGGTCTACACCCTTCAAGGATTCAGCGCAACCCCTGTAGATGCGTGTCGACAACGTGCGGTGAATGATGGAAGGGTCTACACCGTTTAATGATTCACCGCAGCCCATGTAGATGGGTGTGGACCTCATTTGGTGAATCATGGAGAGGTCTACACCGTGAAACGGTTCACCGCCGCTCCTATAGATCGGTGTACACCTCATGCGGAGAATACGTGTAGGGTCTCCACCCCTCAAGGATGCCCTGCAGCCCTTGTAGAAGCGTGTAGACCCCATGCGGTGAATCATTAAGGGGTCTACATCCTTCAAGGATTCACCGCAGCCCATGTAGAAGGGTGTAGACCCCATGCGGTGCATCATGAAAGGTTCTCCACCCCTCAACGATTCAGTGCAGCCCTTGCAGATGTGTGTAGACCTCATGCGCTGACTCATTGAGTTCTCCATACCCTACAACAATTCACGGCAGCCCTTGTAGATGGGTGTAGACCTCATAAGGTCAAGCATTAATGAGTCTACACTCTTCAAGGATTCAGTGGAGCCCCTGTAGAAGGGTGTAGACCCCGTGCGGTGAATCGTGCAAGGGTCTACACCACCAAAGACTCCCCGCAGCCCTTGAAGAAGGGGGTAGACCCCATGCGGTGAATCATGGAAGGGTCTACACCCCTCAAGGATTCACCGCAGCCGTTGCTGAAGGGTGTAGACCGCATGCGGTGAATAATTGAGCCCTCTACAGCCCGCAAGGATGCACCGGAGCCCAAACAAATTGGTGTAGACCCCATGCGGTGAATCATGGAAGGGTCTACACCACTCAGGGATTCACTGCAGCCCTTGTAGAAGGCTGTAGAACCCATGCGGTGAATCATTGAGGGGTCTACACCCTCCCATGAATCACCGCAGCCCTAGTACATGAGTGCACACCCCATGGCGTGAATCATGGAAGGGTCTACACCCTCCAATGATTCACCGCAGCCCTTGTACATCCTTGCATACCCAATGCGGTGAATCATGGAAGGGTCTACACCCTGCAAGGATGCACCGCAGCCCCTGTAGATGGGTATACACCTCGTGCGGTGAATCCTTGAGGGGTCTACACCCTTTAAGGATTCATTACATTCCTTGTAGAAGGGTGTAGACCTCGTGTGTTGAATCATGGAAGGGTGTCCACCCCTCAAGGATTCACCGCAGCCCTTGTAGGCGAGCGTACGGCTCATGCGGTGAATCATTGAGGCGTTTACACCCCTCAAGGATTCACCGCAACCCCTATAGATGGGTATAGACATCATGAGGTGAATCATGGAAGGGTCTACACCCTGAAATGATTTAACGCGGCCCCTGCAGATGGTTGTGGACCTCATGCCGTGGATTATTCCGGGGCCTACACACCTCAAGGATTTAGTGCGGCCCTTGTAGATGAGTGTACACCCCATGCAGTGAATGATGAAAGGGTCTACACCCTCCAATAACTCATCGTAGCCCTTGCTCATGGGTGTACACGTCACACGGCCACTCAGTGAGGCGCTTACACTCTTCAAGGATTTGACACAGTTCCTATAGAACGGCGTTGACCCCATGCGGTAAATCAAGGAAGGGACTACAACCTTCAATGACTCACCGTAGCCCTTGTAGAAGGGTGTTGACGCCATGCGGTGAATGATGGAACATTCTACACCCCTCAAGGATTCACCGCACCCCTTGTGGATGGGTGTAGACCCCATGCCGTAATTCATTGGGTTCTACACCCTTAAAGGATTCACCGCGACCCCTATAGATGGGTGTAGACATCATGCGGTGAATCACGAAAGGGTGTACACTGTGAAAGGATTCAACGCAACCCCGTTAAATGGGTGTACACCTCATGCGGTGAATCTTTGAGGGGTCTACACCCTTCAAGGATTCACCGCAGCCCCTGTAGAAGGGTATAGACCACATTCACTGAATCCTGAAACGGTCCACACCCTGAAATGATCCACGGCACTCCCTGCAGATCGGTGTAGACCTCATGCGGTGAGTCGTTGAGTTGTCTACACCCTCCAACGAAGCACCGTAACCCTTGTAGATGGGTGTAGACCTGGAGTGTCAATCATTGAGGGGTCTACACTCTTCAAAGATTCACTGCAGCCCCTGTAGAAGTGTGTCCACCCCATGCGGTGAATCAAGGAAGGGTCACATCCCCCAAAGAAATCACCTCAGCTATTGTAGAAGGGAGTAGACGCCATGCGGTGAATCATGGAAGGAGTTACACCCCTCAAGCATTCACGGCAGCACTTGTAGACGAGTGTAGATGCCATGCGGTGAATCGTTGAGCGGTCTACACTCTTAATGGATGCACCGCAGCCCTTGCTGATGGATGTAGACCTTATGCAGTGAATCTTTGAGGGGTGTACACCGTCCAATGATTCACCGCAGCCCTTGTGGATGAGTTTACACCCCATGTGGTGAATCATTGAGGGGTCTACACCCCCCCAATGATTCACTACAGCCCTTGTTGATGTGTGTAGACATCATACCGTGAATCATTCACGTGTGTACACCCTTCAAGGATTCACCGCATCCCTTGTGGATGAGTGTACATTCCCATGTGGTGAATCATTGCCGCTCCTACACCCTGCAATAATTCACCGGACCCCTTGTGAACGAGAGTACACCCCATGCGGTGGATCATAATCTTGGAAGGGTGTACACCCTGAAATGATTCACCACAACCTCCGCACATCGGTGTAGACCTCATGTGGTGAGACGTTGGGGGTCCGCACCCCACAAGAATTCCCTGCACCCACTTTGACTAGTATACACCGCATGCGGTGAATCAATGAGGGGTGTACACCCGTTAACGATTCACCGCAGCCCATGTAGATGGGTGTGGACCTCATGCGGTGAATCCTGGAGACTTCTACACCGTGAAACGATTCACCGCCGCTCCTATAGATCGGTGTACACCTCATGCGGCGAATCCGTGTAGGGTCTCCGACCCTCAAGGATGCAGTGCAGCCCTTGTAGATGCGTGTAGACCCCATGCGGTGAATCATTGAGGGGTCTACATCGTTCAAGGATTCACCGCGGCCCATGTAGAAGGGTGGAGACCCCGTTGGTGAATCACGAAAGTTTCTCCACCCCTCAAAGATTTAGTGCAGCCCTTGCAGATGTGTGTAGACCTCATGCGGTGACTCATTGAGTTGTCTACACCCTACAATGATTCATGCCAGCCCTTGTAGATGGGTGTAGACCCCTTAAGGTCAATCATTCAGGGGTCTACAGTCTTCAACGATTCACTTCATCCTTTGTAGAAGGGTGTAGACCCCATGCGGTGAATCATGGAAGGGTCTACACCCCGCAAGACTCACCACAACCCTTGAAGAAGGGGCCAAACCCCATGCGGTGAATCATGGAAGTGTCTACACCCCTCAAGGATTCACTGCAGTCCTTGCAGAAGGGTGTTGACCGCATGCGGTGAATAATCGAGCGGTCTACACCCCGCAAGGATGCACCGGAGCCCATACAAATGGGTGTAGACCTCATGCGGTGAATCATGGCAGGGGCTAAAACCCTCAAGGATTCCCTGCAGTCCTTGTAGAAGGGTGTAGACCCCATGTGGTGAATCCTTGAGCAGTCTACACCCTTCAAGAATTCACCGCAGCCCCTATAGAAGGATGCAGACCCGCTGCGCCGGTGTTGGGTGCGGTTCTTGGTATTGGCTGTAGCCCTCGTAGAAGGCTGTAGACCCCATGCGGTGAATCATTGAGGGGTTTACACCCTCCAATGACTCACTCCGGCCCCTATAGAGGGGCGTAGAGCTCATTCGGTGAATCATTGAGGAATCTACACCCCTCAAGGATTCAGCACATACGTTGTAGGAGCTTGTAGACCCCATGCGGTGAATCAGTGATGGGTCTATAGCCTTCAAGGATTCAACACTCCCTGTGTAGATGGCTGTACACCTCACGCGGTGAATCATGGAAGCGTCTACACCCTGAAGTGATTCACCAGAGCCCCTGCAAATGGGTGTAGACCTCATGCTTTGAATCATTGGGGGGTCTACACTCTGAGCATTCACCGCAGCCCCTTGTAGAAGGGTGTAGACCCCATGCGATGAATCACGGAAGGGTCTACACCACTCAATCATTCACCACAGCCTTTGTAGAAGGGTGCAAACCCCATGTGGTGAATCATTGAGGGGTCTACACCCTCCAACAATTCTGGCAGCCCTTGTAGATGGGTGTAGACCTCATGCGGTGAAGAATTGAGCGGTCTACACTGTTTAAGGATTCACCCCAGCCCGTGTCGAAGGGTGTGTGCCCTATGCACTTAATGGTGGAATGGTCCACACCCTAGAGGATTCACCACAGCCTTTATACAAGCGGGTAGGCCCCAGGAAGTGAATCGCTTAGGGGTGTACACCCTTCAAGTATTCACCCCCTGGGTGTAGATATCATGCAGTACATCTTCGAAGGGTATCCACACGCTAACGATTCAACACATCCCCTACAAATGTGTTTAGACCTCATGCGCCCAATCATTGAAGGGTCTACACCCTCCAATGATTCGCCGTGGCGCTTGTGCATCACTGTACACCCCATGTGAAGAATTATTGAGGCATCTACACTCCCCAATAATTCACGCCTGACCTGGTACATGAGTGTACACCCCATGCGGTGAATCATGGAAGGGTCTACACCCTCCAATGAGTCACCCTAGCCCGTGTCCAAGGGTGTAGACCTCATGCGGTGAATCATTCTGGGGTCGACACCCATCAGCGATTCACCGTAGGTCGTGTAGATACTTGTAGACCCCATGCGGTGAATCATCGAGGGCTCTACACCCTTCAATGACTTACCGCACGTACTATGGAACGGTGTAGACCCCATGCGGTGAATCATGCAAGGCTCTGCACCCCTCTAGGATTCACACTAACCCAACTAACATCCTTGTGTGCCCTTGAGCCACACCTATCTGTTTGCAAACACAGCCCTAGCGCTTGTGACACAAACTCCACTTCTCATGTTGTGCCTCTCAAACCATATGCCCTTGAGGTGTTGTGATTTCCATCATGGTGTGCCAATTGCAAGGATTCGTGGCGGCCCTTCAAAGCATATGTACATCAGGTGCGCTGATATGTAGGATAGTCAACAAGGAGTAAGGAATCACCGCAGTCCCTCAAACCATGTCTGCATGAGGTGTGGTGATATCCATCATTGTTTACAATGTGTAGAGAATCACCGCGGCCCCTGAAATCATGTGCGCGTGAGGTGCGCTGATATGCATCACTGTGTGCAAGGTGTAAGGACTGCCCGTAGCCCTTGAAACCATGTTTCCATGCCCTCCGGTGATAGGTTGGATGGTCTATGAGGTGTAGGCAATCACCGCAGCCCGTGAAATCATGTCTCCATGAGCCGCGGTGATGTGCAGCATGGTGTACAACATGTAGGGATTCAATGGAGGCCTTCATGAAGCACACATCACGTCTGAAGTGTGTGCAGTGCTGAAGCATCCGAGGGAGTGCTGGGCATGCAAGTGGCGAAGATGTGTGCCTCCATCACTGGGCGCGGAGGACAGGCATTTAACTCTCTACAAGTTGTAACGATTCACCGCAGTCCTTCAAACCATGTCTACAAGGTTTGTGGTCTACAAGGTGTAGGGAATCACTGCGGCCCCTGAAATCATGTGCGCGTGAGGTGCGCTGATATGCATCACTGTGTGCAAGGTGTAAGGACTGCCCGTAGCCCTTGAAACCATGTTTCATGCCCCCCGGTGATAGGTTGGATGGTCTATGAGGTGTAGGCAATCACCGCAGCCCGTGAAATCATGTCTCCATGAGCCGCGGTGATATGCAGCATGGTGTACAACATGTAGGGATTTAATGGAGGGCTTCGTGAAGCACACATCACGTCTGAAGTGTGTGCAGTGCTGAAGCATCCGCTGGAGTGCTGGGCATGCAAATGGCGAAGATGTGTGCCTCCATCACTAGGCGCGGAGGACAGGCATTTAACTCTCTACAAGTTGTAAGGATTCACCGCAGTCCTTCAAACCATGTCTACAAGGTTTACGGTCTACAAGGTGTAGGGAATCACCGCAACCCTGTAACCATGCATGCCCTAACATGTAGTGATATGTGCCGTCAAGTGCCATTCCATGCCTCCACGCCATTCCTTTCTTCTTTTTGTGTACACTACATTTGTTTTTGCCTCTCTACACCCTTTGAGGTGTAGACTTCTGTTCTCCGGCTTCAACCCTAGTGTTGTACGCCACAAAATTCAACCTGTCCCCCCGTTGCTACTTTCATTGCTGCGTGCCACTAAACCGCAGCTGTTGGTTGTGGTCCAAGCTCCCGCACTCGGCGACCAGACCACAGCCACCGCGTGCTCATGAGCCGCAGCACTCGGTTTTGGTCCCGGCCCTTGCGCCCGTCGACGGAACTTGGTCTCAGCCACTAGCACTTGTGACGCAAAACCCACTTCACATCTCTGTGTGCCTATGAGCGACAGCAATATTTTTGGGGTCGGAGCCATAGCGCTATTGACCCAAACTCTCGCACAACAAATTCCAATGCACCAGCTGGTGAGCTTGACGAGAAGCCTGCTTGGCACTTTCAGTAACAAGGGCCTATGCTTGATTGCCCCCATCCGTTGTGGGAGGCCCACGGCAGTCACGGTTGTGGACCCTCAAAGCCGTGACGGGCACAAGGACCATTAACGGTTGTGGTGCAACGCCCCTGCAATGGACCCGATTCCTGAGTGGCCACGGGAAAATGTATTGGAACATGCCAAATTGAACTATGGCTTGGTGTTGGCTAGTGGACAGCTGGGATGGGAAGCCACCCCAGAGGTGGCAGCAACATTCTCGAAGAGGTGGAGACACTACATTGCAACTTGTGATTTGATTATGGTGCATGAGGACGATGCGAAAGAATTGTGCCGCTTCATGTACACTGAGTATGGCTTTGTTGAACCCATCATGTACGATGGCAGCCCGCGCGTGAACTGTCGTGAGACTACCTCGGCACCATGGGACGGGGTGCAGCAGCGCGAGGTAGGTGCTTGCGGCGGCTGCCTAGTGGCACTGGGGGGGTGGCCAAGTATTGTTACTGCCACAGAGATGAGGCGGGTCTGGTGCTCACTAGCGCATGCACTGCCATTGGTGGAAGAGTGGCCCTTTTGGGGTACTCAATATCCCACCCCTACAATGGGGTATTTTTACGATTCGAAGGCCGGAAAAATTTGTGTGCAGTTGTTCCCATATGTATGGCCTCGATCAGCGGGTGGGCCCAACCCACTTGTCAGTGATATTCCTGTGTCTACGGCTCTCGGGGCCGTCGCGCGTCCCCCATTTCCCCCGTGGGGAAGTGTTGGCTCTGGGGGTTTTTGGGGTTGCCGAATCCACTTCCGGGGTTCTTTTTGTGTGGTTTTGGGGTTTTTAGGGTCAGAGCCACTGTTGGAACTTGGCTCTCGCGTTCTGTTTGTCCCCGGTGTCCCCCTTTCCCCCCTTATGGTGCCTTGCACGCGTCGCGCGCGTCGCGCACGTTATTTTTTTGCTCTCGGGTTGTCCCCGGGGACGGTTGCTCGTCGGGCATCTGCGTGTTTTGCAGGGTTTTCTTTTGGGGAGAGGGTCCAGCAACACGGAGGGGGGTTGGCTCCCCCGAAACCTGAGGGCTAATGGTAAGCCCTGAAGGGACCGGTAGCCACCGGCAGGTATGTTCCCTGTTTAAAAGCGACACCGAAGTGCCAGTGACGTTGTGTAGGCCGCAGTCTTGTAGCACACAAGTAGTTCACCAAGCAATACCAGGCCCACAAAGGCCACACGTTCTCCCATAGGCCACAAGTTGCACCCACGGCCACGCGGGCCACACCACCACGCGCCTAAACAGTGCATCGTTGTCATCGCCTTCCGTAGCCTTATTTAGACACAAAAAGTGCCTGGCGGTTGGATTTTGAAAAAGCAGAGAAATACGAGCATCGGTGTGTCCTGTGTGTCTCGCTTGGCCTGCGTGCTGCCTTTGCACGTGTCCGTGCAATCCGTTATTCGTTCCGCATGTCCTTCATGTTCTCCATTGCACTGTTCCTTGTGTCCAGGCATGGCGCTGCCGCTCTACCCGTCATCATACCAAGTCGCTGGGTCACACTTGTAGCAATTCGACCCAATGTCGGCGGCCGACGTCGAGCCTCGCACCGCCGCGGTGATATTTCAAATTAAGCAGCACACCAGTGGGTACCACGTGGGCTGGGTGCAAGCGGTCAAGGACATCAAAGACCCCAAGACAAAGGAAGTCGAGGACGGCCTCTTCGTGTCGCAGGTGATCAGCTACCAAATACACACCCGCGAGAATAAGAAGACCGGTGCCAAAGTAAGGCGTATCAAGAATGAAAGGGGCCAAGGAAATTTCGCCGTCGCAATCAACAAGATCAAGAGCGGTTGTTTCTGGGGATTCATCTCAGATGAGGTGTGGGCGCGTCCTGCGCGTCGTGTGCATTGGCTCTGTCTATGTCCCTGGGGCCTGTTTGAATTCCTCGCCTGCTATGCGCGTCCAGAGTCCCAGGCTCCTCCACTGTCCCTAGGGACAGGGAAGCGTATGCGTCATGCGCGTTCTCCACCTCCTGTACCCATCTCCATAGCCGGAGAAGAAGTCGAAGAAAGTGAAAGAGAAGTCAAAGAAGCAACAGGAGAAGCAGAAGGAGACGGAACAGACAAAGAAGAAGAAGAAGGAGTGAACGGAAAAGAAGACGAGGGGCCAAACTCCAAAGAAGAAGGAGGAGGAAGCGGCGGAGGAAGGGGACGAAGATGAAGAAGAAGAGGATGAGGAGGATGAAGAGATTGTACTTCTCGGCAAAAAGCAGGCCAAGTTGGCGTCGGCGAAGGCAGAGGTGGCCAGGATGACAGCGGCCGGGACCGGGATGGGGAGGCAGGTGAGGTCAACGTTGTTGGAGAGGGATGACCCCATGTCCCCGGCAGGATTGTGTATAGCGACCTAGTCGGCTATGAGACATCAGACATCACACTTTTATGGACCATCATTACCAAACCATGAACCCCCCTACCCCAAACCCCTTGATTATGCACTACATCAACCCCCCCCCCCCCCGCGCCCTTGTCCACACCAAATTCTTCACAGGAAACCCCCCCCTGTGAACGGAAAATGGGAAAATCAGGAAATGGAAAATGGACATGGAAAATCCCTCCTCCCACTATCAGACTTCTCCTCCCATTGTTAGTCACCAGAGGAGGCCACAGGGAAAACTGGGAAAACCATTTGTGTCATTGCTTGTGTGCTGCGCTGCTATTAGAAGGGCAAGGAAGTCAAGGGCATACTAGCAGGAAAGCAACAATGGGGAAAATAGGGAAATGCAAAATCATTTGTGCTTGTGTAGTGGAAAAACATGGAAAAAATGTCTTTCACGGATTGCAATTCTCAGAGGTGTGCTACGGTGCAATTTGTGAACATTGGCAACTTTGGTGCCACGTGTCGCATTACATTTCTTTTGAATGTGTATTTGAATGTGTGCTGGTTGTTGCTGAAAAACACCCATCGAGGTGTTTGGTATGTCCATGGTCTAGGCCCTGGCGCCTACGACCACAAATCCCTTCGATGAGGAAGGTGCTTACAACAACCGAGAAGGGGTTCTGATAGCCTGGTATTTGCATCCATGTTTGCTATTTGACACCGAGCCACATATTGCAACCCCGTCCCGATTTGTTGTTAGTAGATGTGGGTTGTGCAGGTTGCAACCATTTTTAGCCCCTTCGATGATGGCGACGTTGTGTGTGCACGGGCCTGCTCCGTGGAACTTGGGTCTGGGCTTCAGCAGGGAGCCATGCAGAGACCCCTGCAGGGACCTTTTTCTTAGGCCCTGATTTGTGTTCCACGGATTTTTTGTAATGCCACTGCCAGTGCCAATGCCCAAATCCTCATCATAGTACAGCCAATACCGCACCTGATGTGGGTCCCCAAGCAAACAGTTGACACGCTTAGCATGTAACACTGTGGTACAACGCCGTGGTACACCGCTCCCCAAAAAACCATGAATGCAATGCAAGGTCCTTTGTGCACATGCAGGGGGATAGCTGAGAAGGGGCTCTTCTCTGTTGTTGTGTTGCCAAGTGTGTGTTACGGGTGTTACGCATCCCCTTCAATGATTTTTTGTTTCCAAGGGCGCAAACGCAGGGGGATGCTTTGCCGACATCGGGTGTGTGCTTCCCCCACAGCAGAGGCAAAGACTCCCACAGGGACCTTTTTTCTTAGGCCCTGTTTGGGTTGGCAGAGCTGTTGAGAAAGTGGGGCGTGAAAGAGGTTTTGCCTAAGCATGGGGAAATCACTACCAGCGAATTCTACATTCCACCGCGAAGGAATCCAGCCTCGCAGCAGCAACATCCCTAAAGAGCCCCATAGACATATTTCAAACATCCCCACAGTCGTATGGCGCCGGGAGGCTGACGCTTCCATCAAAAACAATGTAATGAGAAGGGGCTCTGCTTTGGCTGTTTTGGTTACCATTCTCGGAGGTGTGCTTTGCTAATTCCGAGAAGGGGGTCTGCTTCGCTGCTGTATGTGTTTTGGTTCTATTTGATTTGATTTGATTTTATTTGATGGATCATGCAAAGTCACTAATGCCCCCTTCGACCCCTTCGATGATGAACATGCTGCCAACTACTGAGAAGCGTTTCGGATTTGTTGGTATTTGCATGCATATGTGTATCCCGGTTGCGCTTCATATGTATGCATCCCCTTCGATGATGTTTCAGCCATGTGCAGGGGCTTTGTGGGAACAATCCGTCCAAGGACCTACTGTTTTAGGCCCTATTTTGTTCGATGGAGCCAGGCATCTCCTCATACTCCAACTGATCTGCATTTTTGCCAAAATTCCCGAAAACCAGTGCACTCAGCCTTCCTGCACCCTAGTGCTGCACGACATAAGCCAGCCCCTACCTTGACAGCTTGTCTGTGGTCATTGCGCAGATTCCGGCCCCAAGGGTTCTTTTTCATTGTGCCTTGTTGGGCGCAGTACTGTCCAATGTGGCGGACTGCATTTGAGTTGGGTGATGCAGAATTCCCACTGCCATCCAAAAAAAAACTGAGAAGGGGCTCTGCTATGTGGGTATTGGTGGTCGACACCTTGGAGGTATTCGTTTTGATTTAATTTGGTCCTGATTTCCTGGTATGTTTTGGTTCTATTGGATTTCATTTTATTTTATTTGATGGATCATGCAAAACACCCTTGAGGTGTTTAGTACGCCCGTGGTCTAGGCCATGGCGCCTATGACCATAGACCCCTTCGATGATGAACATGTTGCCAACTACTAAGAAGGGGTCCCATGTCACATTCTCCTGGTACCTATGCCCCTTCAATGCTTATCTGTTCATTGTTGTGCATGTTTCTCTTGACACAAAGGGAAATGGGTGTATTGCATAGGAGACAAGTGTGCACTGAGCCTCTTCTACACATAGGGCACTCTTTTGTTATCAACCTCCCCCTTGAGGCGAGGAAGGGTCTAGACCATTGCGTCTGTGACCCAGACATTTGAGGTGGGCCTGCCCCAGCACCCACGTGTTCATCCCCTACCCATTGCGGGCCTCAATTTGCTATGTCGTCTAGCCCCCTTAGCGTGGCCTCTCCCGTCCCCTCCAGCCCTTCGTTCCCGGAATGCGGTTGGGGGGATCTGCCGGAGCTCTTGCAGTTTGGAGACCAACCCCCATCGCCACCGTGGGATTCTGACGCTGAGAAGTGTCTCAGCGAACTGGCCTCGCCCCAGCCTCCATTGCTAACACCGCCTCTCTCTCCCCCTTCATCCAGCCGTGCACCAACAACCTCTCCAACGCCAGTAAGTCCTCCGCGCAGACCCCACGTTACCCCAATCCCATACCAGGTAGCCCTGGAAGCCGTGGAGGAGGCCCTGATGTGCACTGCCGTGCCACCGCCATCCCCCCCACAACCCTCTAAGTACATACCCAAGGACCCCCCATCCCCCCGAAACCCACTGTTCACAGGCCCTACAGTGCCAAGACACTGCAGCGCATCCGGGAGAATCACGGGGGTGGGGTTCAGTCTTTCGTAGACGGGATGCTGAACCGCCGAGCGATGTACCGGTTTGCAGTTCATCAGCCCAAGAAAAACCCCCTGCGGGTGTGGCACGAGGGCATGCGAATTAGCCATTCGCATTTCCTCAGCAGGGACGAGGAGCATGCAGCAGTGGTGCTTGAAATCCTGTGTGCTACCCCCAAACACCCCCGTATCCCCAAGCCAGGCCCACAACCTGTGCCTCGTCGGCCACTGCCCCCTCCACCAAGTGATCAGGTGACGCTAACCCAGTTTAGCAGGCACCACCGTACCTCACTCCTCCCACTGGCTCCCGCACCAAAGCGGCCATGCTCCAGCCCGCAGTACGGTTCATTGCTCCAGCGGCGTGCGTCTCAGTCCGCCCCCCCCACCGGCGAGGCCGCAATTTGGGTCATTGCTCCCTGCGCAAGCCCCCTTGCAGCGACCCCCAACTTCGGCGAGAGGTTGGAATTTCCAACTGTTCGGACAGGTCCAGGGTGCACCGAGCGTCTCTTACACATACGGCACTCTTCCAAATGGCTGCATAATGGCTCGCCAAGACCAAGTATGGTGCAAAGCCGAAGCCACAGGCAAGGGCACCACCACCACCACCACCATGCGCGCCCCAGAGGCGCAGCACGCCGCCCCTGTCCGGGCCATGGCGCCGGCTGACAGGGGCGCGCCACAGGGTGCTCCACCCTCTGCCCACCGAATACGTGTCGTAGAGCCGCAGCAATCCGCCCCAGTCCCGGCCATGGCTCCGGTGGACTGGGGCGCGCGACAGGGTGCTCCACCCTCTGCCCCGCGCATGCGTGCCCCCGAGCCGCAGCAATCCGCCCCAGTCCTGGCCATGGCGCCGGTGGACTGGGGCGCGCGACAGGGTGCCCAACGTTGTGCCCGGCGAATGCGTGCCCCAGAGCCGCAGTAATCCGCCCCTGTCCCGGCCATGGCACCGCTGGACTCGGATGCGCGACAAGGTGCCCAACCCTCTGCCCCGCGAATGTGTGCCCCAGAGCCGCAGCAATCCGCCCCTGTCCCGGCCATGGCGGCGCTGGAGTCGGGCGCGCGACAGGCTGCTCCCCCTGCTGCCCATCAAATGCGTGCCCCCGAGCCGCAGCAGTCCGCCCCTGTCCCGGCCATGGCGCTGGTTGACTCGGGCGCGCCACAGGGTGCTCAACCCTCTTCCCATTGTATGCGTGCCCCAGAGCCGCAGCAGTCCGCCCCCATCCCGCCCATGGTGCCGGTTGACTCGGCTGCGCCAAAGGGTGCTCAACCCTCTGCAGGATCAATGCGTGCCGCCGAGCCGCGGAAGTCTATCCCCATCAAGGCACTGCCAACTGCTGCCTCGGGTGCGCCACAAGGTGGTCAACCCTCAACACAACCGCTTTGTGCCGCTGAGCCACAGCACTCCACCCCTGTCTCGGCCATGGCGCCGGTTGACTCGGATGCGCCACAAGTAGCTCAACCCTCATCACAACCACCATGTGCCGCTCCGCCAAAGCAACCAACACTGTTGCCCACTTCGGCCACATTGAACAACATGCACTACGGGCCCGATGACAACCTTGTGGAAGGGTTTACACAACGGTGGCTTGACTGCGACAGGTTTGTGACCAAAGCATCAGAGGTGTACACTGTCCATGAGATGGAGGTTGCTTAGGTGTGGGCAAACAAGAACGGCACGAAGCGGAACTTGGCCTTTGAGAAATGGTGGCCCCAAGATGATGGCGATGGGGATGGGAATGTTCCCCCACAGCCACAATGGGCCTCCCTAATGGAGGTCTGGGGCAAGTGTGAGCAGTCCGATGCGGACATGGTGCATGGCTGGATTTCTGCCAACCGCAACTTGGACGCTTTGAAGCCGGACTTCCAGGCGAGGGTGCATGGAGATGGCATCTCAGGACAACGTGTTTGGATCAGCTGTGCTGATAAGCCACGCGCCAATCTCACGAGCACCTGTTGGTGTAAGGTTGTGCCTTTCGCACCTTGCATAGGGAGCTTCAGCACGTATCAACATGGCCCAAACTGCTGGCAAACATCCAGGCCCAACCAAGGGACACGCCTTCCCTGTCAAACGAGGACCGGGACATCCTGAAACAACTTGTCAAACGCCACGCGTTCAATCCCTCACAAGCGTTGGCTGTGCGGCAGGTGTTGGATGATTCATGCATCACAGCATTGACTGGAGGTGCTGGCACAGGGAAGTCACAGACCATGGTGGCATGCACCAAGGCCGTGCTATGGCAGCGAGGCCTCGTGGTCGCCCAGAACCCCGACCCTGCTGACATGGGAACGGTCAACATGGGCAGGAAGGTGGGGGGACTTGAGGAAGATACCCTACCCCGCGCGTGAGTGTTGGTGACTGCACCCAGGAATGCACAAGTCGACATGTTGTTGGCACGCGTGCACGAGGAGTGTTACAAGGACAACGTGTTTCGTGAGAAGGTGCTTGGCGACCATCTAGCCCCCTGGTTGCGCCTCCGAGCCCAACGGGCTACTGCCCCACCAGGGCTGGCGTCCTGCGACCGGCTAAAGGTGCAAGAGACCTTGGGGAACACCCCAGGTTCTAAGGCTACCCTCAAATGTGCCCTCAACTCCTGCCGTGTGCTGTTTGCCGCGGCTGGGATAGTTGCTAACCGGCACAAGATGCTGCTTGGGAAAGGGAAGGAAAAAACCAGGTTTGCGTTCAGCTTTGTGGATGAGGCGTCGAGGCACAGCATCCCCGTTAGCCTGGACTTGGCTGCCATGGGCAGCCAATGAGATTGCAACACAGCTAGAATGCGTCCTGCTGTCCTGGAATCCTGACCGTGATTGGTGGGCAAAGAGGGTAGTGACCTTTGCAGTGGAGGGGGCTTCCAACCTTGGTGTGCGGGGTGCCAGCGCGCGGCGGGTTGTTGATGTCTCCATCATTGAGAGGAATGTGTTTGCCTTGATTGGGAAGTGGTTAGTGTTGATGACACCCTTGGGTGAGCCGTGCCATGTGTTGCGGCGCAAGTTGGGTCTTGTGTTGGAGGCTTCGGGCCCGACCCTTGTTGATTACATGGCGGCCGTCGATCGGCAACAAGGCTTGTAAAGCGGGGCACGGCATCGGAAGGAGTTGCAAAAGTGTGTGCAGAAGCATGTGCAGGATAACCGTAGTGGCTTGCAACTCATCCCCACAAGTCATCGCATCAGGTGGTCACAGGCAAATGCACGGCGCAACACTGCTTTTTTGGCCAATGTCCCCTCGGTGGCACGACACTTGGATTTCAAGTTGCAGCATTCTACCAAGGAGGAGGATGTGTGGGACGACTGCCATGATGACAGTTTGCTTGCATGGGGGGTGGTTTATGGGGACATCGTGCATGGCATGCGGTGTTTCAACAGTGTGGCACAACTGCGCGCGCACACAGGTGCACACTTAGCCACTGCCACAGGTATGCTACAAGCCCGGTTGCAGAAGGTGGCTTGCGAGGAGGGTCAAGGGTGGTTGCACTTCAAGGCGCAAACTGCGACCGGTGCGTGGCATGGTGTGCAATTGGTCCAGTTTGATTCAGGTGCCCTCAAGTGTGTAACAACACCTCCTTTTCTAGGCGTTGAGGCGCGTACAGTAACCGATGTGTTGCTTGCAAGCATCAAGGAGGGGCAGGCAACCATTGACCCCACGAAGGTGTTGGAGTGCGCAGTATTGTGGGACCATGGCCGTTTCCTTGCCCTCCCGGTCAATGAGCGTGCTGCATATGGGGTAGCGCAGTTGCGTTAGTTCATGGCTGCACACCAAGAAGAGTTGCGCGCAGCACATGTGATTTGTGACCATGCCTTGGTAGAGTGGGAAGGCCTTAAGGACCACATGGTGCAACACTTTGCAACTGTGCAAATGTCCAAGATGTGGGAGGCATTGGCACCTAAAAGGGCACATGCACAATGGGTGAATGTGTGGCGCGTTCTCGCATTATTGCGAACATATTGCCCCGATGAAGCTGCAGTAGAGCGTGCCATCTCTTTGCGTGGGAGGTTCTGCAACAATATGCATGACATCGTGGAGACACATGTCCTCAGCATGTGCATGGCATTGCATTCCAACTTGCCCCCTTTACAACAACGGGCAATGGGACAAGGTGTTGCAGTGGCACGCCACCTGGCTGCCCGTGCACGCTTCGATCTACGCCCAAGACAGGGGGTTTCAAGGAAGGTTGGTGAAAGAGAACCTCTGGAAGCTGCGATGCTGCAATGTCTACAAGGTAATGAAGCAGTGGCTGATGATGGTGACAACGTGCCCTTCTTTGGAGGGCCGGGTACACCACTAGCCTCCACGGCCCCTCAGGAAAGGGTACAGAACGGCACCAGGCTGATGTGGTCCGCACTGTGGCACCAAATGGGACCCATGACTCGCATGCTGGCAACCATGACTTCATCGTTTTTCGCAGAAGTATGGAGTGTGCCACATGCAAGAAGGAGGTTCGCATCTGGAGCACTACATGTTTGGTGTGCCATGCATGCTTTTGCGCAAGCCCTCGTCCTTGTGGGGACGTGGTGGTGAATGTTGTAGATGATGTCTGTGATGAGGGGGAGAACAATAGTGCAGACGAATTGGCCACACCTCGCAGGCCAGATAAGGGGCGCGGTGTGGCAAGGATGCAGGCGAAGTTGGTAATGGCAGCGCAGAATGGCAGGCTGCGCGATTGGACAAAGGGGGCGTTCTTGAATTGTCTTGATGTGCTTGGTGTGAAGGTGGCGGGTAACGGCAATCGGCGGGAACTGCGGGATCTTGCTACGCAGCAAGCGTTGCCATTATTGGCAGAATTGGATGCCTTTGTGCCGGACACGGACCGTGTCACGGTGTTTTGCGGCACCACCAAGCAGCTCCTAGCCCAGTTGCTCGCAGCCAGTGAATGACATGGATGGACTAATCAATGAATGAGAGGATGCCCACATATTTGCATGTGCCCTTTTGTTGTTGTGCGCTGTCTTCGAAGATTTTTCCCATTTCCCTTTTGGCACATTTGATGTTTTGTGGCGTACCATGACCATTTTATTGGTGGATCCGAATTTAACTGAAGCCAATTGCAATGGTCATGATGCTATCCCTTGAGATTTTTCCCCTTTTCCCTGTTTGGCACATT
Organism: Eutreptiella sp. 'Long Island Sound 2002'; assembly: GCA_964036045.1. Lineage (NCBI taxonomy): Eukaryota > Euglenozoa > Euglenophyceae > Eutreptiales > Eutreptiaceae > Eutreptiella > Eutreptiella sp. 'Long Island Sound 2002'. The sequence goes on along the minus strand of OZ038378.1, from coordinate 126,159,705 downwards.
CCCCCCACGCTTCCCAATTTGTTTTCAGTGCTACATATGGCTGTTTTGTGTGGTGGTCGTTCAATTTTTTCAATTTTCCTGCTCCCACATTTTCCCCTTTCCCCCTTCCCATTTCCCCTTTCCCCTTTCCCCTTTCCATTTCCCAAAGTCTATTTTTTCTTGGCCACTTTTCCTGCTCACCCATTTTCCCCTTTTCCTTATTGTGGTGCTCAAAGTGTTTTTCATTTTTCTACTGCCATGTTTCGGATCGTCACAGGTGGTTTCTACATGATTCTTCAATTGTGTCTTCCCTTTTTGTTTTTGTGTTTTCTCAGTTGTTGCTCAGTTTTCTCAGTTGTTATCAGCGTGTTCATCATTGAAGGGGTCTGTGGTCTAAGGCACAAAGGCCTAGACCGCAAACCATCAGAAACACCTCAAGGGTGTTGTACACAAACAAATTGTCGGCTCAGACAACCAACATCAGACTCAAATTGAAGTTTCCACATACACTGCTGTCAACAACAAGTGTGCAATTGTTTTCCAAACGGGGGGGGTTCTGTTTTCTGTGGCCTTTTTTCCTTTGGGGGGGGGTGGAAAGCACCCGATAGTGGGGGGGGGATGGGTGGGTCACGGGGGGGGGTTTTCCTCTATGGAATTTGGTGTGGACAATGGCGGGGGGGGGGGGGTGGTTGATTTAGGCGTAGTTTCTTCCAATTTCCTCTAGGCACTAGACCCCTAGACCCACCTCTGGTAGATAAGAATATCACACATCTTCCTGGACAGACCGCACACACAACATCCCTTATCAGACATCAAACATCAAACTTTATACACAAACTTGGTACCCGGACAGTGGCAGGGGAACGACCACATCAGGGTCGGGCAGCAAGTCTAGCATCAGCGGCATCAGCAGCACGAGCACCAGCGTCAGCAGCAGCAGCAACAGCGGTGGCACCGAGCAGGACGAGCCAAGCAAGTTGGCAAAGACCAAAAGTGCACTTCAGTGTCAAATCAGAGGAAGTGGTCGCGCGGCCGAAAAAGCCTCACTTTTACGTGGACACCTCAGGGCGGCCAGACGTGTGTTGCCTACCAGGGCAACCCGCCAAGAGAAGCATCAGAGCAGCGATGCCCATCAGCGAAGTCTCCAAATCCTCAAGGAGTTCGTGCAGGAGTACGACAGCAGTTTGGGGCAACTGGTACACCATTGCAAGGAGTGTTGTAAGAAGAAGGACCACCTCGCGGAAGGTGTTTACGCTCTGCGTGTCATTCGTGCTGTCTCTCGACATGTGTGTGGCCGCCTCTTCGTTGCGCGTGTTCTGCGCGTTTTGCGTGTTGTCTCCTATCGTGTTCGTGGCGCCTTTGCAACGTTCCACACGTCGCGCGTGTTCTGCAGCTGACCCCTTTTTTTGTAGAGCGGCAGGATTTGGCGATGGCGGTCACCTTGACGTCGACCGCAGCTCCACCTACCATCCAGGCCGGCTGGGGTGCGGAACAAAGAATTGTTCCAGTGCAAGCCAGGCCCACGAGTACTTCAAGCAGCAGTTCCCCACCAGTGCTCCGGAAAAGGCGGCCGCCTCGTTGTTGCGGGCCCTGGCGCGGTGCACAATAGGTGACATGGCGGCGCCATACACGGAAGGTCAAGATGTTGGCAGCGTCAAGACGGAAGGCGTGTCGTAGGGTGACCTGAGTGCTTTGGCGGCGCGCGAGGCGTTGGGCACAAGCGGCGACAAGAGGAGGCGTGGGGATATGGATACGTGGATTGGGTTCCGCGGGGAAGACCTTATCGACATGTCGTTCGAGAAGATGGCCGACAAACATGAGCAGACCCTGAAGGCGGCCGGGTTGCTCCGCTACACGTTGACGCAGGATGGGGACGACGATGAGACCCTTTCAAATCTGGGCAAGAACTGGAGGCTGATGAGCAGCGGCGGCTATGACGACTACATGATATTGAAGCGTCAGAGGGTATGTCACTGCTAAACGCGCTCTGCATGTCGTGCGTGTCGGCTCTACAGCTCTCTGTGGCGCCCCGCGTCACAGCTGCACGTGCTCCACGCGCCATACGTGTTGTCTATGCTCCTGTCCGTGGCGCCCCTCATCAGTGCTACACGCGTTCTGCGCGTCATACGTGTCGACTTGTGTTCTACAGACCGCGCAGCCAGCGTACTACCCGCAACCCCAGCCGTACGACTACTACGGCCAGCCGTATGAGTACTACGGGCAGCAGCCGGTGCATGCTGAGTACCCAGCGCAACCCATGTACCACGGTTACGGGTGTCACCAAGAGGAGCAGCCCCCACCCCCCCGTGGCATCCCTCCCGCACCGGAGGTTGACGAGGGGGGGGGAGTAGACTTCCCGCTCAAGCAGGACCAGGAAGAGGCGGAGCCGTACGGGGAAGCGCCGCAGCTAGAGGCAAGGCAGAGGAAAGGCCGGAAGCAGAGCAGGAGGCAGTGCCGCACGGGGGTGCACCGGAGCCGGAGGCTAAGCCGGAGGACAAGCAGCAGTCCGCAGATCCCCGCGAACCGCCCCCAGCCCGTGGAGAACTGTTGTTGACGCAAAAGGGTCCGGAAGCTGATGTGGCCACAGGTGGTGGAACGGGGTGCGGGTGTGTTCCGTTCCATGCGTTATTGCCGTTCTGCATGTTCGGCTCTGATGTGGCTCTGGGGACAAGCAGCAGTGCCCTGCGCGTTCTGCGCGTTCTGCGCGTCGGCTTTATGCATGTCCCTGGGGATCTCCGGCGCGGCCTGCATGTTTCACGTGTTTTGCAGAATGGGCGTCTGAGGCTTAGTATGAAGATGACGAAGAATGCGACGCGGATGCGGTACTCGGGAGACAGACAACGCAGCCAGCAAGGGCGTTTACTCCGTGGGACGCACTGGGCAACAGACCACACTCACAACCGGTACAACAGTACTGGCAGCGATGATTTCATTGACAAGGAATGGGAGTGGGAGGACGTGCAGAACGCGGCCGACACGCGCATCGTCCCCGGGGACAAGTTGAGAGACAGTGTGCAGAACGCGCCCAGCGTCAGTGCGGACCAGGGACCAGCCCAGGGATAGCGTGGAGGGGGAGGAAACAGAAGGGGGACAGTGGACAGTGGGCAATGGGCAGTGGGCAGGGGTGGGGCTGCGTGGTGCGGTGGTTACCTGGGAAGCAGTGCATGCTGTGGCGGGGAAGGCCGGCGTTGGAGCAGCGGGCCCAAGAGGGGGGCAGCGGGCAGCAGCGGCAGCGGGGGAGGAGGAATGGAAGGAGAGAAGGAAAGTTAAAGGGAGGTAAGGAGCTAAGGGAACCCAGCGCTCCGTGAGTAAGTCCTTGACGCGTGGACTTGTGGTTGGTCTCGCGAGGCCTTGGTAGCTGGGGCAGCTTCCCCTTGGGGAGTGGCGGAGCAATGTACATACACATTTATATATTTGCGGCACTTTTTTGTCACAGTTAGTGAGCAGAGACGCGCACGATGCGCCCGACGCCCGCGACGCACTGTGCGGCCCCAGGGACAGCATGGGGGACATCATGTAGGACGCGCAGAACGTTGTTGTGGCGCCAGGGACAGGTCTGGGGACAACGTGCACGACATGCAGAGCGCATGCATCCTTTGTTAACAGCTCACACATGCCCTCATTGGACCGTCTTTCGGAGGGGCCGCTCCCACGTTCCCAGTGCAAAAGTGATTTGTCGCAGCCCATACGACCTGGGGTCTGAAGACTGGAGGGATTCAACATCGATGAGGTTTGGGACTACATGCTGAATCCAATCACCGGGCTGCAGTGAGCCATCCTCGTTGCAGAACACCACCAGCAACTCATTCCATGGGTGGACAAGTACGTCGTGCGCGTCATGTGCTGCGGCTCCGAACGTCGTGCGCGTTGTGCAGGGTGGCTTCGTTTGTTGTTCCTGATCTTGGCACCATGTTCCCACGCGTGTGTCTGAACCATTTGTAGGTACAATTCGTTCCTGATTTGCCTTGCCATGGTCCCTCCGGTACAAGTGGACGGCATTCGGGATAAAAAGCATCTAGCGTACAAAAAGTACATGGCTTCCCTCTTACCCCGGTCTATGTACTACCGGTTACAAAAACTTCTACGCACCGATGTTACCGACCTCCTTGAGGAGTGCAACTCCGTGTGCAGTGCAGCGTGGGATATCGGTGGGGCCGTGTGTGGGGATGAGGCCATTGTCCCCCACACCGGTGGCCGGTGCATGGGGCTACGGCAATACATCGCCCGTAAGCCCCATACCACCGGTATAAAGTTATACGTCCTTGCCGACAACATGGGGGGGTACGTTGTGGACGGCTACCTCTACGCCGGCCGTCGGGGGAGGGTCCGGCGGTTCGGGTCGTGTGCGGGGAACTTCGATGCCAAGCGCATCGTGGGGCTCTGGTCAGGACTCATCCCACCAGGGACCGTGTTCGTGGCCGATAGCTTCTTCGGAAGCCATGCCATGGCACAAGACGTCTCGCCCCGTGGGACTCCTTACTTGATGCTCATCAAGAAGGACAAGCGGGATGCCGACCTAACAAAGGCCAATCAGTCGACCCAAGAGGGCGATTGTGCACGGGCCGTTGTGGACGGCACCTACGAGTTGTGCGTCTACAAGAACCCGGAGGTTGGGCAGAAGCCCCCGAAAATTGCCCTCTTCCTTACCAATTGTTGGTACGGGGTCGACGATCCCGCGCGGGATCGGAGGGGCAACAACCTCCCCGCCGTGGTGGCCAAGTACCGCAAGGTCTCTTGTGCCGTGGACAGGGCAAACCAAATGGCGCTGCAAATGCGCCAAATGGTGCGCCCAATGACATGGAGCCACGCCGTGCGTGCCTTCATGTTGCGGTACGCGGCCGGGAATGCCTTTGCAACATGCAAGGCGTTGGGGTTGGTGGACGAGAAGACCACCATGTGGGAGTTCCAGTTGGACATCCTCAAGCGGCGGTACTTTGCGCAGCCCGAGGACCCCGCGGCCCGCCCGGAAAGCGTGGTACACGCACCGGTCTGGCACACGCAGCGGAAGCTCTGCACCTATTGTGCTGAGGGCCGAACGCATTGGGCGTGAGCGGCATGTGGCACGGCCATGCACATCACGTGCTTTGGGCCCGCCCATGACGTGGAGTACGTCATGGGCTATGACGAGACGGACGTGGGGGCGGAGCGTCTGCTATCCCTACCCATGGGACCAGTGCGAACCCTGGTGGGACAACCGCGTAGGCTAGATACCCAACTGTGAGGACGCGGCCCCATCCACCCACCCACTCCCCACACACACACACACACACACACAGGAACACCATGGTGCATCTGCACATCAGTGTCGGGCGCGTCCTGCGCGTCCTGCGTGTCCTGGATTGGTGGCTCTCAACATGTCCCTGGAGCCGCACCGCATTTGGCCCCCAACGTCGTGCGCGTCATGTGCGTCCTACGTGTCCTAGACCGTTTAGGTTTGTTTGCCGCGGACACACAGGACATTTTCCATGGCTCTGGTCGTGAATGGCGGCTCTGTAGCCAAAGGAATATGTTGCCCCCTCCCAAGATGTCAATGGGTGTTGAGGCACCACCATGTAGCACTGTTGCCTCAAGCGGCAGTGCACCTCGGCACAACTCATTGATGCCTGAGGCAGTTGACCCAAAAACGCCAGTCCCAGCCCTGCCACATGTCCATGTGCAATTAACAAGGCAACATTGCTTTGCCCACGCTCTGATGCAAGCCGCCCATGGGGTTGCACGTTGCTTGACAATTGCCTGCCAAGGGCTGCAAGAACAACACAACGAGCACTTGAGTGAGGACAGGCTCCTGGCAGACTACACGCTAGGGCGGCATTTCACAAATAGCATGCGCGTGCCCATGTAGGATTGCAGTGACGTGTTGATGCGTTGCACCCCGTTTAGCCCAGAGGTACCAAGCAATCACCTTGGGCACCTCCATGCACTCGTGTGGGTGGTTGACAATGCATGGAGGGATGATGGGGCCATAGTGATGGTGAATGAATTGGTGGCTCTCATGGAGGAAGCTGGTGTTACTCCGGCAAACACATAGCACCTCAGTACACAAGGGTACCCAAGAGGTTACCCCAATGACTCCGCAGCATCACCCATAGTGCAGGGGCATGGAGCACCAGTCCTCTTTCCATAGGACCATCCAAGACACTAGTCTAGTGACCCCACTTCCTCTGCCACCACGCAGGGGCATGGAGTCCACAGGGGCGCCCAAAAGGTGACCCCAATGACTCCCTAGCCTCTGCCATAGAGCACGGGTATGGAGCGCTAGTCCTCAGTCCACAAGGCCACCCAAGACGTCACCCTACTGACTCCACGGCCTCTGGCACAACGCACAAGCATGGGGCACGAGTCCTCAGTCCACAAGGCCACAAACAAGGTGACCCCAATGACTCCACATCCTCTGCCATAGCGCACGGGCATGGAGCACTAGTCCCCAGCCCACAAGACCGCCCAAGAGGTGACCTTAATGACTCCACAGCCTCTGCCATAGTGCACGGGCATGGAGCACTAGTTTTCAGTCCACAAGGCCACCCAAGAGGTGACCCCAATGACTGCACAACCCGTGGCATAGTGCACGGGCATGGAGCACCAATTCTTAGTCCACAAGGCCACCCAAGAGGTGAGTCTAATAACCCCAAAAGTGACCCCAATGACTCCACAGCCTCTGCCATTGTGCACGGGCATAGAGCTCCATGCGATGACAGCACAACCGGCCCTACTCTGTTGAGCCCAAGGGGGGTCCTCACCCAAGAGTGTGAAGCACTCGGACCATCCCTTGAACCCCCCTCCTCCCATTGATGGACTCTAGGTGTCGCTCACCAGCATCTGGTGATGGAGGGGTGCTTAGCTGCTTTGAGGAGTCCCTTGTATAACTTGCATAGCGGCCTAAGGAGATTGTTCCTCTGGACTCTAGTCCATGCAGCATAGGCACCGTGGTAACGGTGAGGTCATGTAGTCAGTCTATTTGTGATACTACCATGGCACAAGTGGAACACCCAAGCCCCTGGAACAAACCTCCATGGGGAGAAAGTGTCTAGCTATTGTACATGCTTGCATTGCATCGGCACCCCCTCCCCAAAAGTGTGCTAAAACAAAACCAAGCACAAAGACTAGCCCCGTGGATTGTGATGCTCCCTTGGCCAGTGTGCGAAAGAAACCGATCAAGGCCAGCGTGAACTAGGACCCGCCGACTATCAGTTTGTTGAAGTTACACCTCTTAGTTCACCGGTACGTTGCTGGAGGCTGCTTCTTTTATTCTGTCGTCCATAGCGTGCATGTGCTTGCAAGTGACACCCCTTTGTGAGACGCAAGATCTACAAGAAAGAGCCATTGCAATGGATCGCGAGATGTGTGACATTCGAGTCACAGAGTGTGCATCATCAGTGCACAAGGATCTGGACAACGAGACATGGGGTGCCCGGCCCCAAGGTGGTTCGCCAGATCCCTTTGAGGGCTTGGCGAAGCACGTTGCTACTAATGTGGTGCTGTTGCGCACCAACACATACAACGTTGTGACACCATCATTTGCGTTGGACAAAGCGTTGACATCTGCTACTATGTGGGTGCTTGGGCGTGAAGCTCCAGTGTGTGTCCATGGGTGTGGAGATGTGGAGGAGCATTGCCGAAAGGCAACAGTGGTGGTTATTGATGAGGTGGAGCGTTATGGTTATGGGACCAGAGGCCATTTTTGGGGAGTCGTCTTTGATCACTCCTTGCACGTAGCCCCCTTTTGCACATTGCATGGGATGATGAGCATGTTGCCATATACGACTGCCGCAATCGGGGGGTTTACGGTGCGGCACTTGCAGCTAGGGTTTGGTGCTATGAAGGGGCACATCATTATGGCAAACCTCCGTCAAAGGAGTCTCGTGCGACGGACGCTGAAATGCAAACCACTAGTAACCTTGGTGAATTGAATTGCAAGGGACTTATTGCCTAAATGGTTCACGTGGACTACTATGCATTTGTGTTGAAATCAATGTGCTTACCAAACCACATCAGCACTTGCATGACTCATCCCCTCGGTCATCAGTGTTCTCCACTAGACAGCACACACGGGGCCACATATTGGTACAAGCAGGGTGTTTGTGTAGCCGTCAGGGTGGACGGACTTGCACAATGCAATGCTTCGATGGTGTCACACGGGATGCTGCAACACACAATGTGTCGCACCAACCCGTTGTGGTGCACATGGGTGCATGGCATGGAACATGTTCATGGCATGGGCAGAGCCAGTTGGTGGTCTTAGACTAACGTGGTGATTGGCCAACATGCCCAGCATGGGATTGCGTGTTCCTCCATGAAGCTGCATTCCGCTTATATGCGAGTGTATAGTGAGCCACTCCGAGGAGCACCGCGGCGACCATGTGGCATGGAAAACCCGCAAGGGCACAACTGGTGTGGGCTTGGAAATCACTACAATGCCTGCTTGTGGCGTCTCGTGGGCATGGAGCACAACATCCACAATGCCTGAATGATGGGGTTATATGTGGAATGTTGTGGCAGAATGTTTTGACACACGAGGGAAGCTGCTGAGGAGGGTCGCATGGCTGTGGCAGTGTGCCGGTGTACTAGGCTTTGCGAGTGCCCCTTACACCAAAATTCCGGTGGAAGGAGCAATCTGAGATGCCGAAATGTTGGAAGCACATGGTGGCAAAGCTAACGGCTACCGGGCTGGTGGATTTGACATGTTGCCCCTCTTATGAGCAACTTGACAACGGTGTGGGAAGTGTGATGTGAATGTTTGCGAGATGGGGGGGGGAGACAAGCATGGTAGCAAAGGTATTGCATGTGACAAATCGGGAGCAAAGTGTGCAAAAGCGTGTAAAGGAGGGGATGAAGGGTCGATCGTTTGGTCCGGCCTGCGACCCCTCCCCTCTTGTGACTGAGGGGGTGCTCTGCGACATGCACCACTACAGACATCTTTTGTGTTCAATGAAGTTGTGGGCTTACATGTCCACAACCAACAAGAGTACAAGTTGGTTGTGGATCATGAGTTTGTGACCATTTTGGGATTGCAATTGTCTTTGCATGCCATGGTGCTACACATTGGAGCAACATGGAATGCGGGTCACTTTGTGGTGTATGTTGTTGTTGAAGACAGTGGTGGTTGTGTGATGATGCAAGGGTGAAGGGGGAGCGCCGACCCACAAATTCGCGAAAAGCAACATTCTTGTTGTACAAGTGCAAGCCAACAAATATGTTTGTACCAGGCATGTCACAGTCTGCCTTCCAACGAACAAGGGCTTCACCCCTCAGGGACAAAGGGGATGCCCAGAGCATGCCAGCTGACACCTCGTGCCAACCATGGTGCTGCCACCACGTGCTCCCGCCCCCTTGTGTAGCACACGGTCCATTAGGGGCTGGGGACAAGAACATCAATATGCATGCCCAGGGCACGCCAAGTAACATGTGTGTGACGGCCTTGGCACCGTTAGCTCATGTCTTCACTAACCAGCAAGACATCATGTCAATTGTTGTGAAACAGCCTCCTTCAGATTTTGAGGCTGATTGAGGCTGTAGCACACCTGTTGCCAAAATGCAAGGTGCGAGTAGCAAGGCATTTGCAAGTGCATGTGGAGGCGCATCATATGCAACTGAGAGCACTCGAGGCAAAGGAATGGGATGAGCGGCATGCAGAGCATGGTATGTGACAAACCTCCGTGACACGGTCGGTGGAACAAGACAGGGTGCGGTCCATTGCATTGGCTGCAACAGGGATGAATTGTGCATGTTGATGCAGGCTGCACCCAGGCATCCGGACAGTGGTCCAAAGACACTACAAGCGTTTGTGGATGCTCTTTGGCAGCTTGAGTTTACATCATGTGGTGGTTTTGAGTTTGTGTGTGGTGCGTGGGCTGATGTTATTCACATTGCTGGGGTTGCAGGTCCCCCCAGGGCCAATGGTGCCCTGGTACAGGGAACATGTGGCATGGGGATGCGCATGAGGACCTCTAGCCAAAACACATGGCGAAGGAAAGTATTGGAAAGCCACTTGGGGTTGTCGCTCGATACAACATCAACACGCAAGAAGCTGCATAGGCTAGGGCACCACCACCGATTGCCCGAGGAGATTTTCCGGCAGCATTGTGCCGAACAATATCGTGAATTGTGCCCCATTGATGGCACAATTGAAGTTGTGGGAAGGAACATTGTATTCATCAGGGGGCGAGGCCATGGGCATTGGTGTGCCATTGACTTAAGTTGAGGCAGCCATTTTGTCACGGTTGGTTGAGGTTTATATTGGGTTGCAGATGTGCACGTCCATCCGTGCCATCAATGAGCGGAATCTTCTTCATGGGTCGTTGACAGCTGCCCCATGGCAAGGTGCTTCGCGGCGGTGGATAGTTGAGAAGGCAATTGCTGCAATGCATGATACCATGCACGATGATGTAACAAAGAACGTATGCATGGCAGCCTTCATTGCACCTTTGCTAGACAGCTGGGACAAGCAAAGGCATCACATCAATGAATATGCCATTTTGCTTGTTTTCCTTGGGACTGGCCCTGGTGGCATGTGTGAAATGTTCCTTGGTGTGGTGGATGTGGTGTGTAGTGATGCACAGGAGGTTACAAAGCAGCTCGAATCTGTCTTACCGACTTGGACTACACACCGCGATTGGTGAGCGAAGAGCGTTGTGACATTTGCATTGCACGGGGCTTCTAACTTAGGGGTGCGTGTGCCAGTGCATGACAAGCTGTTGGTGTCTCCACCATTGAGAACAATGTGTTTCCGTTTTTTGGCACCTGGTTGCTACTGATGACCCCCTTGGGTGAGCCCTGCCATGTGTTGCAGCGCAAGTCGGGTGATGCATGGGAGGCTGTTGGCCCTACCCATGTTGAGTACATGGCAACTGTGGATCAACAACGAGCTCTGTACAATGTGGTACGCCAATGGGAGGAGTTCCAAACGTGTGTCCAGGATCATGTGCAGCCAGATAAACACAGTGGTTTGCTAATGATATCCACGAGTAATCACATCAGGGGGTCCCAGGCAAATGCACATCGCAACACTGCTTTCTTAGTTAATATCCCTTGGGTGGCACGGCATTTGGATTCTAAGGTGCAATATTCGACAAAAGAGGAAGATGTGTGCGAGGACTGCCATGATGCTACTTTCCTTGCATGGGGGGTGGTTTATGGTGACATCTTGCATGGTATGCGGTGTTTTAATAATGTTGCACAGTTGCATGCAACCACTGGGGCACATTTGGCCACTACAATAGGCATGTTACATGCATTGTTGCAAAAGGTAGCCAGAGAGGAGGGCCCGGGCTAGTTACAGTTCAAGGAGCAAACCATAACGGGTGCATGGCATGGTGTGCAGTTGGTGCAGCTACATGCTGACTGGCAGAAGTATGCAACCACCCCCCCCTTTCCTGGCGCTACGGCACATGCAGTAACTAATGTCTTGCTTGCTGGCATCAAGGAGGCACAAGCAACACTCGACCCAAGTGGGCTGCTAGAGTGTGCAATGTTGTTGGCCCGTGGCCGTTTGCTGGCTCTTCCACGCAGTGAGCATGCCCCATATGGTGTGGACGAGTTGCGACGTTTCATGGCGTCGGATGGAGCACATGTGCATTGTGACCGTGCCTTGGTAGAGTGGGCATACCTTAAGGAGCACATGGTAAAGCGCTTTGCCAATTTGTAGATGTCCAAGATGTGGGAGGCCATGGCCCCTGAAAGGGTGCATGCACAATGGGTTAACGCGTCGCCTGTCCTTGCACTATTGCGAACATATTGTCCCGCAGAAGCCGCTGTAGAGCGTGCCATATCATTGCGTAGGAGTTTCACCACGACATTGTGGAGACATACGTCTTTAGCACGTGCATGCCATTCCATTCCGACCTTCCCCCTTTACAGCAATGGGCAAAGGGACAAGGTGTGGCAGTGGCACGGCACATGGCTACTTGTGTGCGTTTTGATGTGCCTCCGCTGCAAAGGGTTTCATGGCTATAGGATGCACGGGAATCTGTGGAAGCTACAATGCAGCAATGCCTGCAGGGCAATGAAGCGGTGGATGATGGTGATATCCCGCCCGTTTTTGGAGGGTTGGATACACCGCTGGCCACGAAGGCACCATCTAGAAAGGGTGCTGAACGACACAAGGTAGACATGGTCACAGTTGTTGCAACAGATGGTACTCCTGACACACATGTTGGCAACCATGAGTTCTTCACATTTTGAAGAGGTATGGAATGTGCCACATGCAAGCAGTCGGTTCGCATCTGGTGCAACACATGTTTGGTTTGTCATGCATGCTTTTCTGCCGACCCGCGGCCTTGCACAGAGGCGGCACTGAAGGTTGCAGATGATGTATGTGAGGAAGGGGAAAACAACAGCGCAGATGAATTTGCTACACCACGTAAGCCAAACAAGGGGCGCGTTGTGGCCACAATGCAGGCCAAGTTGGTTATGGGGGCACAAAGTGGCAAGCTGCGGGATGGGTCGAGGACCACATTGTCCCATTGCTCGGATGTGCACATGCTTGGCGTGAGATTACCAAGTGGTACCAACCGTCGACAAGCAAGAGACATTGCTATGCAGCATGCCTTGCCTTTGTCGGCACGGTGGGATGCCTTTGTGCCTTATACGGACCGTGTAATCTATTCTAGAGCACCGCCTAGCAGCTTCCAACCATGCTGCTCCCAACCTGTGGATGACCTGGATGGACTGGTTGATGAATGAGATGGTGGTGCCCTCATGTGTGCATATACGTGCTTGCGTGTGTTTTGTCATTACACTTGATTTTCTTTTGATGTTTTGAAGGTGTTTCAATTTTCCCATTTCCCAAGGTCTCCCATCTTCCTCGGTTCCCCCTTTTTGTGGCCTAGCGCATTTTCACAATTTTCCCATTGGTTTTTGGTGTTTCTTCAATTTTCCCATTTCCCATGGTCTCCCAATTTCCCTCATTTTTTCCTTGTTGGAGATAGCTCATTTTCACAAACCTACTTTTGCGTTTGTTTTTTTATTTTGGTTGCTGAATTTTTTTCCTCGTGACTTTTTCTCATGGCCTTGTTTCTTTCTTTCCAAGTATCCGACTTGCATCTAACATCACATGCCTTGTTAGACACACTGCAAACACAACATGCCACATCAGACATCATACATGAGACCTTATACATATACCTGCTACCGCGAGAATCAGAGGAGCTAGAGCTGCTCGCATACCGGTGGGTACAGAGGGGAAGTAATGGAGCTAATATGGATCTGTAGGTGTGTGGAGCCGTGCTATTGTACTGGGGTGGGGCGGCTAGTTGGGGGGGGGGAGGGGACCAACACCTGTCGCCGGACCCAGACCACAGTGGAAATCTAGACCTACCGTCCAGGCCTAACCAAAGGGAAGCCGAGAAGCAAACAACGGCGGCGGTGGTGTAGTGCAGGCTAGGAGTGGAAGAGATGCCGTCACCGGCAAGCACAAAAACATCCACAGCATCACTGCGACCGGCTAGAACGCTAGACACTGGGCACGAATTGGACGACTTGCACGAGCCAATATCACCGATGAGGCACAGGGTGCTCTTTGACGATTCTCTTGGACGACCATGAGCCGCAGGAGATGGCAGCCGTGGAAGTGGTGAACGAGGTCGCGCCGGGCACGCAAGTAGAGTTGTTGGCGGAGGGATATGCGGACGGCACACACATGTTGGTGCTTTGCATTGTGTCATTGACGCTCATGCTCACGGCCACAAGCCAGTGGGTGCAAGTGACAAGGCAGCAAATCAATGTCGGAAAGTTGATGATTTTTGAGGTACAGCATAAGTGCAGAGGCCCAACGCGGAATCCAGAGGCGGAGCTAAGTGGATAGCGACTGCCGGTGCGGCACGAGTTCAGGCAAATCGGGTTTGGGGTACATATGAGACGCCACAGGGACATGCCCCTCATGAAGAAGCGCGTGGGCGAGGCCGAAGGCGCTCAAAAACACACAAATACTACCGGGCGGCTTCAACGGCTGCGCCACAATGGCGGCGTTTTGCGGCAGCCCTATATGGTTCGGAGCTCGCGGACATATCACCGCAGCTGGTGTCAAGGCTGGAGATAGCTGTGTGGTACTCCCTCTTGGGGCCAAGCACCTGCAGCTCGAAGGAAATCGTCTTCACGCTGCTAGTTCCCAGCCACAGAGTGGCCTCGTTAATGGTAGTCCCATACAAACGAATCTGCCGGCAGGCAAGGTTGGCACGGACTCACATAACGCCAAAGACATTGGCCCAAGTAGTATGGGAAGCGACACCCAACCCCAAGCCCACGGGGCCACAGGGCGATACACAAGGTTAGGAAGCCGGGGTGGCTACAGCTGCTCCGGTGGGGGAAATGGACGTACCCGGGCTCCCGGGAGCCGGTAGATCTGGCGTTGGGACCGCAGCATGAGGTGGAGCATGTAGTAATAACAGCAATGGAGGAGGTTGGAAGCTAGACGAATCAGGCTATTTGGAGGAACGGGGGCAAGGATACAACGATTCTTCACTTCGACTCACATAGCCACGTGCAATATATAGCTAGACAGGGGCTTGTTTCGCAAACCACTCGCCGGGGTAATCTATATGGCCGCCAAGGCATACACACCAGGACTACGGCCCACAAGCCACTGCCCATATTGCAGCAAGAACGTCCCAGAAGATGAGGAGCACTTGCCCCGGTGGTGCAACACATGGACAGGTGCCCGCTCGCTTTTCATGACGGACATCATGCTATTGGCCAAAGCAATGAAGCTAGGCTCATTGAGAGAGTGGCATGCATGCCTTTGGCTCCGCAGAATTGTTCCCGAAGGAGTTGTGCATGTCAGCGGCGTGGTTGTGCATGTCAACGGCGTGGGTGAAGACAGACGGTGGCACCAGCGATGCACGGAGATGAACCGGATTCCACGTATCTCCCACAAGAGGAAATAGCAGAGAGGATGAGAGAGATTGATGCCCTAGTGGTGGTTGGCGAAAAGTGGGCGGAACAAGGCAAGCACCCCTGGGCACTCTTTGCGATATGCTTGCACAGTGTGTTCCTAGCGGTGTTGTGGGCCCGCAAGGTACGGTAGGCCAAAATGGGCTTGCTCTTCAGCGCCAAGAACAGGAAAGAAGGAAAGAACCAAGGGACGCGTACCCTTGGTATCAACTACAGCTCTCGTAGGCGCCGACGAGGCAAACAGCACTACCCGTGCTCGGAAGACTTCCAAGAGAATGGATATGGGGCACGGATTTCTTCCCAGTGAGCCTCGACGGGGTCTCGGAACTATCCTGGCTAGAGAGGTCGCCTCCGGCAGATTGACAACATCGGGCGCACTAGCAGGTATCCGTTATGGAACCGGCCCTCGAATTCGAAGGAACGCCCGCTGCCACCACCCTTGCAATCCAAGTGTGTGGGTTGAGAAATGTCGCTGTAAGAAAAGGCATGAGTACTAAGATGCATAGTCGCTATCATGCGCCGATCCGTGGGGCAAGAATCCATCATGCTGGCAACCATGATGAATCACTACTAGATGCTGATCACTATGGGCGTGGGGCCAATAATGGGAGATGAGTGTCCCATACTCAACAAGCCGCTGGTAGTATGGCACCACTTTAGAACGTACGAAGAGGAACGATAGGCCCAACGATAGAAGGCACGGCATGCAACGCAGCAGGCTAGATAGAAACACACCGCAGTGCCAGAACACACACGACCACCGGAGCAGCCCACAAAGAGACGCCTCGCCAATGGAGGAGCCAAGCGATCAGAGCACCACTGCGCCACCGACTATGCGAAGCCAATGTTAGTGCCCGGGGCGAGACGGGGCCCGCAATTCTCAGTACTGAGCACGGAGGAAGCACACGAGCCGCGAGAGCCAGGACCGGTACACGACTAAACTTCACACCACAAACTAGAGGAGCAACCTAGAGGACAGATGCTCAACCCCACCTGCACAAGTCGTGGTCCCGTGAATGACACGGCCACCCCATGTGTCCGACGTGCACCATCACCCACAGGGGAGTATGGCACTGCTGTGCTAGGGGGCACCTCAGACACCCACGCACACATACACCCTGCCCACACGCGCAGACTTGGAGGACGCAACAGCCAGAGGACCCTAGGAGGGGGGCTCACACCGGCAGCCAAGTCACAGAAAAAGAACCCCCCCAGGGGGGGGGGCTCATATGCCGCAGGGCGAGAGCGAAGGGCGATGGACAGGCAAAGGGACCCCCCCACCCCCAACAGAAGCGCTGGGCAAGCGCCCGTGCCCTGTGGGCGCCCAGTGGAGCAACATGGCCGTGCGGGAAAGGAATGCTCAAAACCGTCTCCTGCACAGAGGCTCTGGCCTAGGCGAGGGTACAACTGCGGGAGGGCACCGGCAGCTCACCTTTTGCAGGGGAGAACGAGGCAGAGCGCGCCCTCGTTGACAGCTGACCCAGAGACCCATACAGGCCTTCCTCTATCATATGATGTTGCCCCCCCCCCCCACACACAAATTCCTGCGGGCCTTGACAGACCCCGAAGATAGGGTGTGTCACAGGAGCCCTCTTGGGACTACGTTGGGCTCCCTAACTGCTGCAACCACCATTGAATTGAATTGAATCTTCCAGTTGCTTTTGCTGAAGATTTCGGGACCTATGCCCCCCTCACTCCTGTTTCGAGTCTGCCCCATTCCCCGATGTTTTTCCACTGAGCTGTGCTGCATCGGAGAGAACCTCAGCTTCATCATCCCGATAATGGTAGCGCCCCCAGAAAAGATAACAGTGCACAGGGATCGCACCAGGAGGCGGAGAAACAGGGCCTTGTTTTGACACATTTGCAGGCGATAGCATATTCGATCACGAAGTGATGGGGTCCCAAGAACCTGGAATGCAGCTGCTGCACTCGTCCTTGCTGGTCGAAGAGCTGAGCATCGAAAAGAAACTGCTGGTTGCGTTTCCCCTCATTGAGGGTCTGTATCAGCAGCTGGACGCCGATAAAAGCGGGAATGTGTACTTCGAGACAGTGCTGTTCCAGTTACGGTATGTTATTTCAGGGACTGCTTTTGCATTTTGATGATGAAACATAGCCTACTCCCTCTGTTGCACATGTTTGGGGAATTCCCCCGGGATGCCGTGTGTGTGCCAACACGCCTCATGGGTCATCGTGGGGTGTGCCGTGTTGCAGTGCGTTGTGTTGCTGTGTCTCCTATTGATTCGTTGCGCGACGCTGTGTCATGTTGTGTTGTGCTGTGCTGTGCTGTGCTGTGTTGTGTTGTATTGTATTGTGTCATGTTGTGTTGTTTTGTGTGTGTTTTGTATTATGTTCTGCCACACCCATTTGACCTCATTGTTGTTCGTTTGTTCAGTTGTGCTACATGTTGTGGGCCATGGGGGCTGGTGCACTGAACTGTGCATCGCACTAGGGGTCATCGGCCCAGTCTGATCTGCTATCAAGTGCCGCTGCTTCTTGGAGGCTGGTTGGTGGCCAAACGCAACGGGACGATGTTGGAGATTTCTCCCTTCAATATCTGAGAATGGTGCAGTTGCACCACCACGAGTGAATTACTTTCAGAGAGAAATGCATGTTCCAGGCTGCAATGGGTGTGCTCTAATGCGCCGAAAGAATTTTCCTTCATGTCAACAGTAACAGTAACAGTAACCGTAAAGGAAGCTATGGCGAGCCCAATATTATTACTCCGCTTATATTTGGCGAGCAACAACAACAATCTCAAGCAACAAAAGCAACAGCAGCAGCAGCAAGCAAGAAGCCCAAAATGGGTATTGTAAATCTTAACAAAGGAACGTTCCCATTCCGGCTTCAATTTGGTGCATTTCTTTCTTGATATGTGACAATTGGGGGGGGTGTCCAAAATTGCGTAATTTCGCAATTTTCGGCCAAAAAAACCATTTTTTAGCCTAATGCGCCAATGAAACTGCTTGAATTGAGCAAGGAAAGGGAAACGGATGGCAGTGCCCACCTCTTCCCCCCCCCCCCCAGGCCATTGGCCCATCACGGGAGCGGGGGGAGAGGATTTGCATGCCATTGTGTTGGCATAGTCCACAGGGGGTGGATGTTTTTGATTTGTGGGCCACTCTTGTGGCTAGGGCACTTCAAGCAGAATTGCAGAGGCAAAGGGGGGAAAGGGGGGAGGGGCGGAGGCGGGGTTGGCAAAGCAGGGACGGTTGCGCGGTTGCACAGTGCTCCCGGGGTAGCCTCCAAAAGGAATCGCACTTATGTTGCTTTAGGAACAGTCCTATGGCTGATGGGCAAGCTGAGCGGGAGGCGCGACGAGCCCAGGGCAGGACGGGGCCAGGTGCAACGGTGGAAGGCGAGCACGAGAACCCGTTAGCGGAGAAGGTGGGGTGGGTGGGTGCACCCAACCCCACCGGCACTCGCGTCTTCTTCTCTTCTGGCCAGGCATGGCATGCGCAAGCGGAGGCAGCGCACGGGCAGATGTCGGCCATCGCAGCCCGCATGCGCATGATGCTCGTGTAGCAGACGTCAGACGCCAGACGCACCGCCAGCGGGAGGCGCTCGTCCCGCCCGCCATCCGGACATCCCCCGGACGGCGATCCAAGACCGCCGTGTCTCCCAACTGGACATAGCACACTTGGTCATCCAGCATGGTTGCGTCCAGGCTCACTTCCTTGGCGACACTCCCCGGCGACTGCAGCTCGAACTTCTCGAGCGTTCCTACCAGCTCTGCCGCCTGCCGCAGCCCACGGTTTGAAAGGAAATGGTCGTGGACCCCTTCAGCCACGTGAAATTTGCAATGCCGGTCGCAACTCCCCAGGGGAGGTGGCGGCACTGCGGTGGGCATGGGCAGCAGCGGCGCGTTCGCCTGATCCCTGTCCGTGCTAACATAGACATCCGGCCCAGCGTTGTCCTCGAACAGCAGTGCCACTGCCGAGTCACTCGGCCCGTACTCCTTCCTCCGAATTGCTGAGCCCACTCGCGGGGCCGATTCGGTACAGTGGCCACTAACCCGCATGGCCCTGACCCTGGCCCTAGCCCAGTGCAGCCCGCAGGGCACAACCACGCCGGCACATCCCAGCCCACTACCCAACTAGTGTTTATCCTGCATGGGGGGGGTTGGAGGGGATCCCTTTCCGCCGTAGATGCAGCGCATCGCCAGCGGGAAATCGGCTCCCGCATCGTTGCGCATCGATTGCTTCTCCTGCCCGCGGTGCTAGGAGAAGCCAAGAGCAGGCCTACTACGCAGAGAGCGGGGGCGAAGGGGGTGCCCAATGCTGCTAGATGAAGGATGCCTCTAGCCCTCCACAGTTCTCAGGTCCAGCCATGTGGGCCCGATCGTCCACAGGATGTCCCCTTCCTCCACGTACACGTGGCACATGGGGTCGGCGTCATCCACGGCCGGCTTGGCTAGCAGCATCGGGTGGTAGGGGCAGCCGGGGCCTGATGGACCCACAGGGGCTAGCCAATCATCCAGCTGCTCGTGCCGCGGCAGGCCAATCGCGCCCCGCACGCCCTTGTTGAAGGCAAAGTAACGCCCCCAATGGGTGATAGCCCTAGGGTTGGGCAGCGGCCAGCCTCCCCGCAGCCGTGAACAAGTTTTTCCTTGCCCCCTAGCAGAGGGTCAAGGATGAACCATTCCACGTCCACCAACTTATGACGCTCATGAGGGGTGAGGAAGCGGAAGAGGACAACCTGCTTCCCCACCCCTGGCGGCGCCACGAGACCCCGATGTCTCGGCATGGAGGCAAATAGAAGCGTGTCCCCACGGTGAAACTCAAAGGTCTCGACGCGCAGAGCGTCATGCTCGCTCACATGGCTGCCCAAGTGCACCTCGAGATGATACTTGTCCCAGAGGACAAGCAACATCTAGAGATGATTAGGCAGCTCACCCTTGCTAGGGAGCGTACTTGGCAATTTATCGACATTAGTATGCCAGGTCTGCTCCGCAGCATCTTCCCCGGCGGCAATGCACGACCGCTGGGTGGGGAAGAGATCCCTCATTGCAAGCCACCGAGCATTGCATTGCTCAGCAGCCCACCTCAACGGGTTCTTCCCAACATAGTGGCAAGCTTGCTGGGCCGAGTCCCCCACCGTCGTGGCAGTTTGGGATCTGCCAAGCACTCGTGGCAGGAGTGTGCATTTGAAAGCACATACCAAGCCGTGTCGGGTTCAGTGCCAAGGGAGTTGTTGAGGACGTGGTACCAGTCCTCAAACTCCTTCGACTACCCGACCCCCCTAACCACCCGAAGCCCCAGGTCTCGCAAGGACCCATCCGACAAAAGGTCATGAGTCGGGAGTTCATGCGGGAACACGGGGGGGGGGGGGGGCAGGAAGATGTAGGGGAGAGGGAGGCAGCGCCGCAGAGGAACACGGGCTTGTTGGTCCTGCACAGGTCCGGGGTGGGGTGGTGTAGTCGGGCACCACATGGCACCATTCCCGGTGGATGGCACAAGCCGAAAGGCTTTCCCACCACTCCCCACTCACTACCCCAACCCTGAAAGGCAGGGCCTCAAGGAGTCCCTTCCTCGCTGCCACGTGAGTGACACCAAGATTTGCGCTCCAACCCTGCTGCAAATCCGTTGTGTCAATTACCCGTGTGCCGAACTCTACATCAAGGTCTTGCGAAGGCATCCCGGGGTATGCTGCCTCCGTGAATGCGGTAGGTACCCGGAGGTGACTAAAAAAAGACGAGAGAGCCTTTGAAGCTTCGGGCTCTAGGCCTGTGGTGACACTAGACATGATGTGGTCAAATAAAATGGAGCTATGGGTGTGCAAAGGAATGGATGGCTGGGCGGACGGGGGGGGGGGGAAGAGAGGCGGAAGGTGGGTGGAGCTCGTAAGTGACCCCTGAGTGAGCCCCTAATTATCGCTTAGTGAGCGGTTTTGCGCACTCAGTGAGAGCTAAGTGAGAGCTAAGTGAGCTGGCTCATTGACGGCTGAGTGACGGCTCAGTTGGGTGCTCAGTCAACTGAGCCGTTGAAAAAAAAAGTACCCACCCCCTTTAGCCTTGACCAAGTGAAGGTGTAATTCTTCTAGAAAAAAGTTACAACCACCTGCATGCAAAACGCACAACAAACAAGCGCAAAGACACCGTAATGCATGACTCAGCCCCAAATGAGCCCCAACTTCAGATTTCCACTTACCCACCAGTGAGCCGCAGGTATAGCAAAGCAGAGCCGAGCAGAGTGGGGCCCGGAGGGTGACGGGAAGCTGGGTGGCCACGGGCCAAGGAGGGGCGGAGCAACGGAATGCTGTGCTTCTTGTTGTACTCATTGCTTCGCTACCCGCACGTCACGTCCTCTTACCCTAACCTGCCCTACACCCTACTTGGTGTGCTAATTGCTCGCTAATTGCCCTGTGGGCGGAGGTAGGACACAAGATACCCGAAGACCTCCTACCCCCCCCCCCCTACCCAAAAAACATTTCACTACCAAACAGCCGGGCGAAAACGTGCCAAGCAAATGCACACCAGCTATGGGTATAGTAACCCAATAGGCTATCAGACTTCAGACTTCAGACTTTTATGGACCATCACCCCCAACCCCCAACCCCCCAAGCCCCCCATGATAGGCCTTTGCCCCCCCCCCCCATATCAGACATGCGCTTTGCCCCCCATATGAGACTTGCCCCCCCCCCTTTTCTCTTGCTCAATTCTGCACCTTGCTTCCTTGACCATGGCCGTAGGCATGAACTAGGTATGTGAATAACAACAGGGTCAGTTTTGCTGGTGGGCCACTCCAACGCTCAACCCGAAACCCCCCATCAGGCTTTTCTCCCCCCCCCACCCACCCACCAAGTGCTGTTGGGGGGCGAGGTCGGACAAGAAACTGCCATGCTACTGGGAACAAGTGGAAAATGGGAAAATATGGAACCTAGGAAAACGTTCAACATGCGGGAAAGTCAGGGACCCTGGGTATAGTAACCCCCCCCCCCCTTTTTCGAACTGCTTGGTATGTGCATGTCATCAACTTGCACATGTGATATGATGTGATGTATTGTGGTGTGGTGTGATGTGATGTGATGTGATGTGATGTGATGTGATGTGATGTGATGTGATGTGATGTGATGTGGTGTGATGTGATGTGATATGATGTGATGTGATGTGATGTGATGTGATGTGATGTGATGTGATGTGATGTGATGTGATGTGATGTGATGTGATGTGATGTGATGTGATGTGATGTGGTGTGGGGTGATGTGATGTGGTGTGGTGTGGTGTGGTGTGGTGTGGTGTGCCGAAGGCGCTGTTACCAAAAGGCAAAAGGCCGGGATGTCTACCCACGGGTAAAGGTAAACGGGCTGGGCTGTGTGTGTTGTGTGCGCGCCGTGCGTAAGTGTGTAGGCCTCGGCAGGGGGAGGGGGAGTCGGGGAGACCCGGTGAGTTCGCCTCTGGCGACCGCGCTTATCCCAGGAGCTCCCGCTGCACCCCTTCCCTTTCTGCTTGCTGGTGCAGGCGCAGCTCCTGCAACGCCCACGCCATCGTGCTGCCCGGGCCCAGGCGGGCCTTCAGTAGTGTGGCACGCGCCTTGGCGTGGGCGTACCAGATCCGTATGGACTCCTCCACGACGTGGCGGAGGAACTCCGTGCCCAGCGAGTGGGGCCCCGTACACTCCAGGTGGGCCAGCTGCATGGAGGGGGTCCGCAGGGCTGCCGCCCACTGCTCCAGCACATTCGGTTCCCACAGCTGGTGACGCACTGGGGCCGCCCGTGGCCCCACCTTCTGGTCGAGCCACGCTGCAATGCGCCAGCGGGCTGGCCCCCACTCGTGCGATTGAGCCGAGCAGGCCCACAGGTGGGGCGCCGTCTCGGGCTGTGTCTCGGGCAGTAGACAGTGCAACTCCTGCAACGCACTGCCGCACTGCCTGGGAGCGCCGGGCAGTGCAACTCCTGCAATGCACTGCCTCACTGCCCGAGGGCAGTGGACAGTGCAACTCCTGCAATGCACCGCCTCACCGCCTAGGGGCAGTGGGCGGTGCAACTTCTACAATGCACGGCCTCACTGCCCTCGGGCAGTGGGCAGTGGAACTCCTGCAATCCACTGCCTCACTGCCTGGGGGCGGTGGGCAGTGGAACTCCTGCAATCCACTGCCTCACTGCCCGGGGGCAGTGGGCAGTGCAACTCCTGCAATGCACTGCCTCACTGCCCTGGGGCAGTGGGCTGTGCAACTCATGCAATGCACCGCCCCACTGCCCTGGGGCAGTGGACGGCGCAACTCTCGCAATGCACCGCCTCACTGCCTGGGGGCAGTGGACAGTGCAACTCCTGCAATACACTGCCTCACTGCCCTGGGGCAGTGGGCAGTGGAACTCCTGCAATGCACTGCCTCACTGCCTGGGGGCAGTGGACAGTGCAACTCCTGCAATGCACTGTCTCACTGCCCTGGGTCAGTGGGCAGTGGAACTTCTGCAATGCACTGCCCCACTGCCTGGGGGCAGTGGACAGTGCAACTCCTGCAATGCACTGTCTCACTGCCCCGGGGCAGTGGGCAGTGCAACTCCTGCAATGCACTACCTCACTGCCTGGGCGCAGTGGGCAGTGGAACCCCTGCAATGCACGGCCTCACCGCCTTGGGGGCAGTGGGCAGTGCCACTCCTGCAACGCACTGCCTCACTGCCTGGGGGCAGTGGGCATTGCAACTCCTGCAATGCACTGCCTCACTGCCTGGGGGCAGTGGGCAGTGCAACTCCTGCAATGCACTGCCTCGCTGCCTGGGGTTAGTGGGCAGTGCAACTTCTGCAATGCACTGCCTCACTGCCCTGGGGCAGTTGGCAGTGGAACTCCTGCAATGCACTGCCTCGCTGCCTGGGGGCAGTGGACAGTGCAACTTCGGCAATGCACTGCCTCACTGCCCTGGGGCAGTGGGCAGTGGAACTCCTGCAATGCGCTGCCTCACTGCCTGGGGGCAGTGGGCAGTGGAACTCCCGCAATACACCAGCCCACTGCCCGGGAGGAGTGGGCAGTGCAACTCGTGCAATGCACTGCCTCACTGCCTGGGAACAGTGGGCAGTACAACTCGTGCAATGCACTGCCTCACCGCCTGGGAGCAGTGGGCAGTGCCACTCTTGCAATCCACTGCCGCACTGCCTGGGGGCAGTGGGCAGTGCAGCTCCTGCAATGCACTGCCTTACTGCCTGGGGGCAGTGGGCAGTGCAACTCCTGCAATGCACTGCCTCACTGCCCTCGGGCAGCAGGCAGTGCAACTCCCGCAATGCACTGCCTCACTGCCTGGGGGCAGTGGGCAGTGGAACTCCTGCAACGCTCTGTCCCACTGCCGGGGAGGAGCGGGCAGTGCAACTCCTGCGATGCACTGCCTCACTGCATGGGGGCGGTGGGCAGTGGAACGCATGCAATACACTGCCCCACTGCCTGGGGGCAGTGGGCAGCGGTCAGTGGTCGGAGTGTCCTGCAGTGCCTGTGGGGATGAAGAACCGGGTACACCCGCCTGGGGGATGGGGAGCCCTGCCCACGGGGTGGTCGGAGTGTCCCGTAGGGCCTGCGGGGAGGTAGAATCGGGCACACCGGCTTGGGGGGACGCGGAGTCCTGCCCCAGGGGGTGGTCGGAGTGCATCGCTGGGCCTGTGGGGAGGTAGATTCGGGCACACCGGCCTGGGGGGACGGGGAGTTCTGCCCAGGGGGTGGTCGGAGCGTCTTGCAGGGCCTGTGGGGACGTAGAACCAGGCACACCGGCCTGGGGGGATGGGGAGTCCAGCCCAGGGGGTGGTCGGAGTTTCCTACAGGGGCTGCGGGGATGGACAACCGGGCGCACCGGCCTGGGGGGATGGGGAGTCCTGCCCAGGGGGTGGTCGGAGTTTCGTGCAGGGCCTGTGGGGAGGTAGATTCGGGCACACCGGCCTGGGGGGATGGGGAGTCCTGCCCAGGGGTTGGTCGGAGTGTCCTGCTGAGCCTGTGGGGAGGTAGATTCGGGCACACCGCCCCGGGGGGACGGGGAGTCCTGCCCGGGGGCTGGTCGCAGTGTCCTGCAGGGCCTGTGGGGACGTAGAACCGGGCACACCGGCCTGGGGGGATGGGGAGTCCAGCCCAGGGGGTGGTCGGAGCGCCCTGCAGGGACTGCGGGGATGGACAACTGGGCCCACTGGCCTGGGGGGATGGGGAGTCTTGCCCAAGGGGTGGTCGGAGCGTCTTGCAGGGCCTGTGGGGACGTAGAACCGGGCACACCGGCCTGGGGGATGGGGAGTCAAGCCCAGGGGGTGGTCGGAGTTTCCTGCAGGGCCTGCGGGGATGGACAACCGGGCCCACCGGCCTGGGGGGACGGGGAGTCCTGCCCAGGGGGTGGTCGGAGTGTCGTGCTGGGCCTGTGGGGAGGTAGATTCGGGCACACCGCCCCGGGGGGACGGGGAGTGCTGCCCAGGGGGTGGTCGGAGTGTCCTGTATGGCCTGTGGGGACGTAGAACCGGGCACACCGGCCTCGGGGGACGGGGAGTCCAGCCCAGCGGGTGGCCGGAGTTTCTTGCAGGGCCTGCGGGGATGGACAATTGGGCCCACCGGCCTGGGGGGATGGGGAGTCCTGCCCAAGGGGTGGTCGGAGCGTCCTGCAGGGCCTGTAGGGACGTAGAACCGGGCACACCGGCCTGGGGGGATGGGGAGTCCCGCCCAGGGGGTGGTCCGAGTTTCTTGCAGGGCCTGCGGGGATGGACAACCGGGCCCACCGGCCTGGGGTGACGGGGAGTCCTGCCCAGGGGGTGGTCGGAGCGTCCTGCAAGGCCTGTGGGGGCGTAGAACCGGGCACACCGGCCTGGGGGGACGGGGAGTCCCGCCCAGGGGGTGGCCGGAGTTTCCCGCAGGGCCTGCGGGGATGGACAACCGGGCCCACCGGCCTGGGGGGATGGGGAGTCCAGCCCAGGGGGTGGTCGGAGCGTCCTGCAGGGCCTGTGGGGACGTAGAACGGGGCACACCGGCCTGGGGGGATGGGGAGTTCTGCCCAGGGGGTGGTCGGAGCGTCTTGCAGGGCCTGTGGGGACGTAGAACCAGGCACACCGGCCCGGGGGGATGGGGAGTCCAGCCCAGGGGGTGGTCGGAGTTTCCTGCAGGGTCTGCGGGGATGGACAACCGGGCACACCGGCCTGGGGGGATGGGGAGTCCTGCCCAGGGGGTGGTCGGAGCGTCCTGCAGGGCCTGTGGGAACGTAGAACCGGGCACACCGGCCTGGGGGGATGGGGAGTCCAGCCCAGGGGGTGGTCGGAGCGTCCTGCAGGGCCTGTGGGAACGTAGAACCGGGCACACCGGCCTGGGGGGATGGGGAGTCCAGCCCAGGGGGTGGTCGGAGCGTCCTGCAGGGCCTGTGGGGACGTAGAACCGGGCACACCGGCCTGGGGGGATGGGGAGTCCTGCCTAGGGGGTGGTCGGAGTTTCCTCCAGGGCCTGCGGGGATGGACAACCGGGCGCACCGGCCTGGGGGGACGGGGAGTCCAGCCCAGGGGGTGGTCGGAGCGTCCTGCAGGGCCTGTGGGGACGTAGAACCGGGCACACCGGCCTGGGGGGATGGGGAGTGCGTCCAAGGGGTGGTCGGAGCGTCCTGTAGGGCCTGTGGGGACGTAGAACCGGGCACATCCGCCTGGGGGGACGGGGAGTCATGCCCAGGGGGTGGTCGGAGTGCATCGCTGGGCCTGTGGGGAGGTAGATTCGGGCACACCGGCTGGGGGGATGGGGAGTTGTGCCCACGGGGTGGTCGGAGCGTCCTGCAGGGCCTGTGGGGACATAGAACCGGGCACACCGGCCTGGGGGATGGGGAGTCCAGCCCGGGGGGTGGTCGGAGTTTCCTGCTCGGCCTGCGGGGATGGACAGCCGGGCCCTCCGGCCTGGGGGGATGGGGAGTCCTGCCCAAGGGGTGGTTGGAGTGTCCTGCAGGGCCTGTGGGGAGGTAGAACCGGGCACACCGGCCTGGGGGGATGGGGATTCGTGCCCAGGGGTTGGTCGGAGTGTCCTGCAGGGCCTGTGGGGACGTAGAACCGGGCACACCGGCCTGGGGGGATGGGGAGTCCAGCCCAGGGGGTGGTCGGAGTTTCCCGCAGGGCTTGCGGGGATGGACAACCGGGCGCACCGGCCTGGGGGGATGGGGAGTCCAGCCCAGGGGGTGGTCGGAGTGTCCTGCAGGGCCTGTGGGGACGTAGAACCGGGCACACCGGCCTGGGGGGATGGGGAGTCCAGCCCAGGGGGTGGTCGGAGTTTCTTGCAGGGCCTGCGGGGATGGACAAAACGGGCCCACCGGCCTGGGGGGATGGGGAGTCATGCCCAAGGGGTGGTCGGAGCGTCCTGCAGGGCCTGTGGGGACGTAGAACCGGGCACACCGGCCTGGGGGGATGGGGAGTCCAGCCCAGGGGGTGGTCGGAGTTTCCTGCAGGGCCTGCGGGGATGGACAACCGGGCCCACCGGCCTAGGGGGGCGGGGAGTTCTGTCCAGGGGGTGGTCGGAGCGTCGTGCGGGGCCTGTGGGGGCGTAGAACCGGGCACACCGGCCTGGGGGGATGGGGAGTCCCGCCCAGGGGGTGGTCGGAGTTTCCTGCAGGGCTTGCGGGGATGGACAACCGGGCGCACCGGCCTGGGGGGATGGGGAGTCCAGCCCAGGGGGTGGTCGGAGTGTCCTGCAGGGCCTGTGGGGACGTAGAACCGGGCACACCGGCCTGGGGGGATGGGGAGTCCAGCCCAGGGGGTGGTCGGAGTTTCTTGCAGGGCCTGCGGGGATGGACAAAACGGGCCCACCGGCCTGGGGGGATGGGGAGTCATGCCCAAGGGGTGGTCGGAGCGTCCTGCAGGGCCTGTGGGGACGTAGAACCGGGCACACCGGCCTGGGGGGATGGGGAGTCCAGCCCAGGGGGTGGTCGGAGTTTCCTGCAGGGCCTGCGGGGATGGACGACCGGGCCCACCGGCCTAGGGGGGCGGGGAGTTCTGTCCAGGGGGTGGTCGGAGCGTCGTGCGGGGCCTGTGGGGGCGTAGAACCGGGCACACCGGCCTGGGGGGATGGGGAGTCCCGCCCAGGGGGTGGTCGGAGTTTCCTGCACGGCCTGCGGGGATGGACAACCGGGCCCACGTGCTTGGGGGGACGGGGAGTCCTGCCCAGGGGGTGGTCGGAGCGTCCTGCAGGGCCTGTGGGGGCGTAGAACCGGGCACACCGGTTTGGGGGGACGGGGAGTCCAGCCCAGCGGGTGGCCGGAGTTTCCCGCAGGGCCTGCGGGGATGGACAACCGGGCCCACCGGCCTGGGGGGATGGGGAGTCCTGCCGAGGGGGTGGTCGGAGCGTCCTGCAGGGCCTGTGGGGACGTAGAACCGGGCACACCGGCCTGGGGGGATGGGGAGTCCTGCCCAGGGGGTGGTCGGAGCGTCCTGCAGGGCCTGTGGGGACGTAGATCCGGGCACACCGGCCTGGGGGGATGGGGAGTCCCGCCCAGGGGGTGGTCGGAGTTTCTTGCAGGGCCTGCGGGGATGGACAACCGGGCCCACCGGCCTGGGGGGACGGGGAGTCCTGCCCAGGGGGTGGTCGGAGTGTCTTGCAGGGCCTGTGGGGACGTAGAACCGGGCACACCGGCTTGGGGGGATGGGGACTCCAGCCCAGGGGGTGGTCGGAGTTTTCTTGCAGGGCCTGCGGGGATGGACAACCGGGCCCACCGGCCTGGGGGGATGGGGAGTCCTGCCCAGGGGGTGGTCGGAGTGTCCTGCAGGGCCTGTGGGGACGTAGAACCGGACACACTGGCCTGGGGGGACGGGGACTCCAGCCCAGGGGGTGGTCGGAGTTTCCTGCAGGGCCTGTGGGGACGTAGAACCGGGCACACCGGCCTGGGGGGATGGGGAGTCCAGCCCAGGGGGTGGTCGGAGTTTCCTGCAGGGCCTGCGGGGATGGACAACTGGGCCCACCGGCCTGAGAGGATGGGGAGTCCTGCCCAGGGGGTGGTCGGAGTGTCCTGCAGGGCCTGTGGGGACGTAGAACCGGGCACACCGGCCTGGGGGGACGGGGAGTCCAGCCCAGGGGGTGGTCGGAGTTTTCTGCAGGGCCTGCGGGGATGGACAACCGGGCCCTCCGGCCTTGGGGGATGGGGAGTCCTACCCAGGGGGTGGTCGGATCGTCCTGCAGGGCCCGTGGGGGCGTAGAACCGGGCAAACCGGTCTGGGGGGATGGGGAGTCCAGCCCAGGGGGTGGTCGGAGTTTCCTGCAGGGCCTGCGGGGATGGACAACCGGGCGCACCGGCCTGGGGGGATGGGGAGTCCTGCCCAGGGGGTGGTCGGAGTTTTCTGCAGGGCCTGCGGGGATGGAAAACCGGGCCCTCCGGCCTTGGGGGATGGGGAGTCCTGCCCAGGGGGTGGTCGGATTGTCCTGCAGGGCCCGTCGGGACGTAGAACCGGGCAAACCGGTCTGGGGGGATGGGGAGTCCAGCCCAGGGGGTGGTCGGAGTTTCCTGCAGGGCCTGCGGGGATGGACAACCGGGCACACCGGCCTGGGGGGATGGGGAGTCCTGCCCAGGGGTTGGTCGGAGTGTCTGGTTGGGCCTGTGGGGAGGTAGATTCGGGCACACCGCCCCGGGGGGACGGGGAGTCCTGCCCAGGGGGTGGTCGGAGTGTCCTGCAGGGCCTGTGGGGACGTAGATTCGGGTACACCGGCCTGGGGGGATGGGGAGTCCAGCCCAGGGGGTGGTCGGTGTTTCCTCCAGGGCCTACGTGGATGGACAACCGGGCCCACCGGCCTGGGGGGATGGGGAGTCCTGCCCAGGGGGTGGTCGGAGCGTCCTGCAGGGCCTGTGGGGACGTAGAACCGGGCACACCGGCCTGGGGGGATGGGGAGTCCCGCCCAAGGGGTGGTCGGAGTTTCCTGCAGGGCCTGCGGGGATGGACAACCGGGCCCACCGGCTTTGGGGGATGGGGAGTCCTGCCCAGGTGGTGGTCGGAGCGTCCTGCAGGGCCTGTGGGGACGTAGAACCGGGCACACCGGCTTGGGGGGATGGGGAGTCCAGCCCAGGGGGTGGTCGGAGTTTCCTGCAAGGGCTGTGGGGATGGACAACTGGGCCCACCGGCCTGGGGGGGCGGGGAGTCCTGCCCAGGGGGTGATCGGAGCGTCCTGCAGGGCCTGTGGGGGCGTAGAACCGGGCACACCGGCCTGGGGGGATGGGGAGTCCAGCCCAGGGGGTGGTTGGAGTTTCCTGCAGGGCCTGCGGGGATGGACAACCGGGCCCACCGGCCGGGGGGGATGGGGAGTCCAGCCCAGGGGGTGGTCGGAGCGTCCTGCAGGGCCTGTGGGGGCGTAGAACCGGGCACACCGGCCTGGGGGGATGGGGAGTCCAGCCCAGGGGGTGGTCGGAGTTTCCTGCAGGGCCTGCTGGGATGGACAACCGGGCCCACCGGCTTGGGGGGACGGGGAGTCCTGCCCAGGGGGTGGTCGGAGCGTCCTGCAGGGCCTGTGGGGGCGTAGAACCGGGCACACCGGCCTTGGGGGATGGGGAGTCCAGCCCAGGGGGTGGTCGGAGTTTCCTGCAGGGCCTGCGGGGATGGACAACCGGGCCCACCGGCCTGGGGGGATGGGGAGTCCAGCCCAGGGGGTGGTCGGAGCGTCCTGCAGGGCCTGTGGGGACGTAGAACCGGGCACACCGGCCTGGGGGGATGGGGAGTCCTGCCCAGGGGGTGGTCCGAGCCTCCTGCCAGGCCAATGGGGGGCCATCTTCCTCAGAGAACCGGGCGCACCGGCCTGGGGGGGACGGGGAGTCCAGCCCAAGGTGTGTTCGGAGCCTCCTGCCAGGCCGATGGGGGGCCAATATCTTCGGAGAACCGGGCGTACCGGCCAGGGGGGGACGGGGAGTCCTGCCCAGGGGTTGGTCGGAGTTTCCTGCAGGGCCTGCTGGGATGGACAACCGGGCCCACCGGCCTGGGGGGACGGGGAGTCCTGCCCAGGGGGTGGTCGGAGCGTCCTGCAGGGCCTGTGGGGGCGTAGAACCGGGCACACCGGCCTGGGGGGATGGGGGGTCCAGCCCAGGAGGTGGTCGGAGTTTCCTGCAGGGCCTGCGGGGATGGACAACCGGGCCCACCGGCCTGGGGGGATGGGGAGTCCAGCCCAGGGGGTGGTCGGAGCGTCCTGCAGGGCCTGTGGGGACGTAGAACCGGGCACACCGGCCTGGGGGGATGGGGAGTCCTGCCCAAGGGGTGGTCCGAGCCTCCTGCCAGGCCAATGGGGGGCCATCTTCCTCAGAGAACCGGGCGCACCGGCCTGGGGGGGACGGGGAGTCCAGCCCAAGGGGTGTTCGGAGCCTCGTGCCAGGCCTACGGGGGGCCACCTTCTTTAGAGAACCGGGCGCACCGGCCTGGGGGGGACGGGGAGTCCAGCCCAGGGGGTGTTCGGAGCCTCCTGCCAGGCCTACGGGGGGCCATCTTCCTCAGAGAACCGGGCGCACCGGCCCGGGGGGGACGGGGAGTCCTGCCCAGGGGTTGGTCGGAGTTTCTTGCTGGGCCTGTGGGGAGGTAGATTTCTGGCACACCGCCCCGGGGGGACGGGGAGTCCTGCCCAGGGGGTGGTCTGAGTGTCCTGCAGGGCCTGTGGGGACGTAGATTCGGGTACACCGGCCTGGGGGGATGGGGAGTCCAGCCCAGGGGGTGGTCGGTGTTTCCTCCAGGGCCTACGTGGATGGACAACCGGGCCCACCGGCCTGGGGGGATGGGGAGTCCAGCCCAGGGGGTGGTCGGAGCGTCCTGCAGGGCCTGTGGGGGCGTAGAACCGGGCACACCGGCCAGGGGGGATGGGGAGTCCCGCCCAAGGGGTGGTCGGAGTTTCCTGCACGGCCTGCGGGGATGGACAACCGGGCCCACCGGCCTGGGGGGACGGGGAGTCCTGCCCAGGGGGTGGTCGGAGCGTCCTGCAGGGCCTGTGGGGGCGTAGAACCGGGCACGGTGGCCTGGGGGGACGGGGAGTCCAGCCCAGCGGGTGGCCGGAGTTTCCCGCAGGGCCTGCGGGGATGGACAACCGGGCCCACCGGCCTTGGGGGATGGGGAGTCCTGCGCAGGGGGTGGTCGGAGCGTCCTGCAGGGCCTGTGGGGACGTAGAACCGGGCACACCGGCCTGGGGGGATGGGGAGTCCAGCCCAGGGGGTGGTCGGAGTTTCCTGCAAGGCCTGTGGGGATGGACAACCGGGCCCACCGGCCTGGGGGGGCGGGGAGTCCTGCCCAGGGGGTGATCGGAGCGTCCTGCAGGGCCTGTGGGGGCGTAGAACCGGGCACACCGGCCTGGGGGGATGGGGAGTCCAGCCCAGGGGGTGGTCGGAGTTTCCTGCAGGGCCTGCGGGGATGGACAACCGGGCCCACCGGCCGGGGGGGATGGGGAGTCCAGCCCAGGGGGTGGTCCGAGCGTCCTGCAGGGCCTGTGGGGGCGTAGAACCGGGCACACCGGCCTGGGGGGATGGGGAGTCCAGCCCAGGGGGTGGTCGGAGTTTCGTGCAGGGCCTGCGGGGATGGACAACCGGGCCCACCGGCCTGGGGGGACGGGGAGTCCTGCCCATGGGGTGGTCGGAGCGTCCTGCAGGGCCTGTGGGGACGTAGAACCGGGCACACCGGCCTGGGGGGATGGGGAGTCCAGCCCAGGGGGTGGTCGGAGTTTCCTGCAGGGCCTGTGGGGACGTAGAACCGGGCACACCGGCCTGGGGGGATGGGGAGTCCTGCCCAGGGGGTGGTCGGAGCCTCGTGCCAGGCCAATGGGGGGCCATCTTCCTCAGAGAACCGGGCGCACCGGCCTGGGGGGGACGGGGAGTCCAGCCCAAGGGGTGTTCGGAGCCTCGTGCCAGGCCTACGGGGGGCCACCTTCTTTAGAGAACCGGGCGCACCGGCCTGGGGGGGACGGGGAGTCCAGCCCAGGGGGTGTTCGGAGCCTCCTGCCAGGCCTACGGGGGGCCATCTTCCTCAGAGAACCGGGCGCACCGGCCCGGGGGGGACGGGGAGTCCTGCCCATGGGGTGTTCGGAGTCTCCTGCCAGGCCAGTGGGGGGCCATCTTCTTCAGAGAACCGGGCGCACCGGCCCGGGGGGGACGGGGAGTCCAGCCCAGGGGGTGGTCGGAGTTTCCCGCAGGGCCTGCGGGGATGGACAACCGGGCCCACCGGCCTGGGGGGATGGGGAGTCCAGCCCAGGGGGTGGTCGGAGCGTCCTGCAGGGCCTGTGGGGACGTAGAACCGGGCACACCGGCCTGGGGGGATGGGGAGTCCTGCCCAGGGGGTGGTCCGAGCCTCTTGCCAGGCCAATGGGGGGCCATCTTCCTCAGAGAACCGGGCGCACCGGCCTGGGGGGGACGGGGAGTCCAGCCCAAGGGGTGTTCGGAGCCTCGTGCCAGGCCTACGGGGGGCCACCTTCTTTAGAGAACCGGGCACACCGGCCTGGGGGGGACGGGGAGTCCAGCCCAGGGGGTGTTCGGAGCCTCCTGCCAGGCCAATGGGGGGCCAATATCTTCGGAGAACCGGGCGTACCGGCCAAGGGGGGACGGGGAGTCCTGCCCAGGGGTTGGTCGGAGTGTCTTGCTGGGCCTGTGGGGAGGTAGATTTCTGGCACACCGCCCCGGGGGGACGGGGAGTCCTGCCCAGGGGGTGGTCGGAGTGTCCTGCAGGGCTTGTGGGGACGTAGATTCGGGTACACCGGCCTGGGGGGATGGGGAGTCCAGCCCAGGGGGTGGTCGGTGTTTCCTCCAGGGCCTACGTGGATGGACAACCGGGCCCACCGGCCTGGGGGGATGGGGAGTCCTGCCCAGGGGGTGGTCGGAGCGTCCTGCAGGGGGTGTGGGGACGTAGAACCGGGCACGCCGGCCTGGGGGGATGGGGAGTCCCGCCCAAGGGGTGGTCGGAGTTTCCTGCACGGCCTGCGGGGATGGACAACCGGGCCCACCGGCATCGGGGAACGGGGAGTCCTGCCCAGGGGGTGGCCGGAGTTTCCCGCAGGGCCTGCGGGGATGGACAACCGGGCCCACCGGCCTTGGGGGATGGGGAGTCCTGCGCAGGGGGTGGTCGGAGCGTCCTGCAGGGCCTGTGGGGACGTAGAACCGGGCACACCGGCCTCGGGGGATGGGGAGTCCAGCCCAGGGGGTGGTCGGAGTTTCCTGCAAGGCCTGTGGGGATGGACAACCGGGCCCACCGGCCTGGGGGGGCGGGGAGTCCTGCCCAGGGGGTGATCGGAGCGTCCTGCAGGGCCTGTGGGGGCGTAGAACCGGGCACACCGGCCTGGGGGGATGGGGAGTCCAGCCCAGGGGGTGGTCGGAGTTTCCTGCAGGGCCTGCGGGGATGGACAACCGGGCCCACCGGCCGGGGGGGATGGGGAGTCCAGCCCAGGGGGTGGTCGGAGCGTCCTACAGGGCCTGTGGGGGCGTAGAACCGGGCACACCGGCCTGGGGGGATGGGGAGTCCAGCCCAGGGGGTGGTCGGAGTTTCGTGCAGGGCCTGCGGGGATGGACAACCGGGCCCACCGGCCTGGGGGGACGGGGAGTCCTGCCCAGGGGGTGGTCGGAGCGTCCTGCAGGGCCTGTGGGGGCGTAGAACCGGGCACACCGGCCTGGGGGGATGGGGAGTCCAGCCCAGGGGGTGGTCGGAGTTTCCTGCAGGGCCTGCTGGGATGGACAACCGGGCCCACCGGCCTGGGGGGACAGGGAGTCCTGCCCAGGGGGTGGTCGGAGCGTCCTGCAGGGCCTGTGGGGGCGTAGAACCGGGCACACCGGCTTGGGGGGATGGGGATTCCAGCCCAGGGGGTGGTCGGAGTTTCCTGCAGGGCCTGCGGTGATGGACAACCGGGCCCACCGGCCTGGGGGGATGGGGAGTCCAGCCCAGGGGGTGGTCGGAGCGTCCTGCAGGGCCTGTGGGGACGTAGAACCGGGCACACCGGCCTGGGGGGATGGGGAGTCCTGCCCAGGGGGTGGTCGGAGCCTCCTGCCAGGCCAATGGGGGGCCATCTTCCTCAGAGAACCGGGCGCACCGGCCTGGGGGGGACAGGGGTCCAGCCCAAGGGGTGTTCGGAGCCTCGTGCCAGGCCTACGGGGGGCCACCTTCTTTAGAGAACTGGGCGCACCGGCCTGGGGGGGACGGGGAGTCCAGCCCAGGGGGTGTTCGGAGCCTCCTGCCAGGCCTACGGGGGGCCATCTTCCTCAGAGAACCGGGCGCACCGGCCCGGGGGGGACGGGGAGTCCTGCCCATGGGGTGTTCGGAGTCTCCTGCCAGGCCAGTGGGGGGCCATCTTCTTCAGAGAACCGGGCGCACCGGCCCGGGGGGGACGGGGAGTCCTGCCCAGGGGGTGTTCGGAGCGTCCTGCCAGAGCAATGGGGGGCCATCTTCTTCAGAGAACCGGGCGCACCGGCCTGGGGGGGACAGGGAGTCCTGCCCAGGGGGTGTTCGGAGTCTCCTGCAAGGCCAGTGAGGGGCCATCTTCTTCAGAGAACCGGGCGCACCGGCCCGGGGGGGACGGGGAGTCCTGCCCAGGGGGTGTTCGGAGTCTCCTGCCAGGGCCAATGGGGGGCCATCTTCTTCAGAGAACCGGGCGCACCGGCCTTGGGGGGGACGGGGAGTCCTGCCCAGGGGGTGTTCGGAGTCTCCTGCAAGGCCAGTGGGGGGCCTTCTTCTTCGGAGAACCGGGCGCATCGGCCCGGGGGGGACGGGGAGTCCTGCCCAGGGGGTGTTCGGAGTCTCCTGCCAGGGCAGTGGGGGGCCATCTTCTTCAGAGAACCGGGCGCACCGGCCCCGGGGGGACGGAGAGTCCTGCCCAGGGGGTGTTCGGAGTCTCCTGCCAGGGCCAATGGGGGGCCATCTTCTTCAGAGAACCGGGCGCACCGGCCCGGGGGGGACGGGGAGTCCTGCCCAGGGGGTGTTCGCAGTCTCCTGCAAGGCCAGTGGGGGGCCATCTTCTTCAGAGGACCGGGCGCACCGGCCCGGGGGGGACGGGGAGTCCTGCCCAGGGGGTGTTCGGAGTCTCCTGGCAGGCCAATGGGGGGCCATCTTCTTCGGAGAACCGGGCGCACCGGCCTGGGGGGGACGGGGAGCCCAGCCCAGGGGGTGTTCGGAGCCTCCGGCAGGACCCGTGGGTACTCCCTCCTACCTCTTAGCACCAGCAGGCAAGTATGCAGGCAGTACCGGGGGTCATAACCCTGGGGTAACAGTATCTGGGACTCAACGTGAGTCCTCTTAACCAGGAACAACCCCAAACACCGCCGGGGCTTAACTCCGGAACGTAACGGTGTTTGGGGCCCCCGTGGGCCTTATGAGCCCACGGAGTGTACTGAGGCGTGGCTACCAGCACTTAAAGTCTGGCCTGCCATACCCATTGCTGGGCTCGCCTCAGTACGGCCGGTCGGGTCCGGCTCTGGGGGCTGCGCACTAAACTGGCACCGGGGGAGGGCCATTTACCCGGTTAAGCATTATTTACGGCGGTAAGCACTGGTTATTGCATTAGGTAGTTACTCAGCGCAATTGGTTACCCCGCAGACATGCCCCTTCCAGTGGTGCGCTCACCTTTGGGGCTGCCTTTGGGGGATCGGGGGCTGTTACCCCTCCCGGACGCCCTCTCTGGTGTTGGCGCCGGGGTGGTGGCCGGGGGGCTTATACCTTACCTCAAAGGATGTTGGATACCCTTACCGGGGCGTCCAGCCGGACGGGTGCCCAGGGGAGGCATTCATATTCTTGTTATCTTCATACACATACACATCACATAGGCCAGCTGTCAATTGGAAAAGACAACTCAACAGGGGCGCCACTGGCCCTCCTCTGCAAACTCTCTGAGAAAGCGTTCTGAGTATCATCAGTTAAGACCCTGGCACCGCGCCTCTGCTAGGGCGGGGGCCCCTCACATGCACCCTCCGGGGCCCTTTCCACCTGCACACCTGGACGCTTGCCATGAAGACCCCGCATTGGAGC
Source organism: Eutreptiella sp. 'Long Island Sound 2002' (assembly GCA_964036045.1). Taxonomy (NCBI): domain Eukaryota; phylum Euglenozoa; class Euglenophyceae; order Eutreptiales; family Eutreptiaceae; genus Eutreptiella; species Eutreptiella sp. 'Long Island Sound 2002'. The sequence goes on along the minus strand of OZ038378.1, from coordinate 126,122,985 downwards.
CTCCTCGGTGGCGCGCCCGGGCCCAGTTGTTCACGCGGCCGGCCGCCGATGCGGGGCCCTGGAGGCGCGCCGCACGGGCGCTGCCAGCCTGTGAGAGGGGCAAGGGCAGGAGAAGGGGGTGGGGGGGGGGGGGGCAGTGGGCAGGGGAGGCGGCACGGAGTGGCTGCGGGAGGCAGTGCATGGGGGCAACTGAGAGCTGCATGGGGGTGTGTGGGATGGAGTTGGGGCAGAGGGCCCTGTGGGTGGGGCAAAGGCGTTGAGGGGAGATGGAGGGGGAGGCTGTACCAGCCGTCCTCTCTAGGGATCGCTGGTCCGTTCCCGGGGCCCTGGCGGCCGGTACTAGGGGGCCGCGGGGTCCCTGGGGATGGCGCTTGGCACTGGGACGTGCGCGCACCCGACACTGTTAGTACACCGCCTATTGGCAGTGCCCGGGCCCTGTCGTCCGGGGCTTCGCACCCGGCACCCAGCCCGTGGGTAGAGCTGGGGAGTACTCAGGGTGTGGTGTGGTGTGGTGTGGTCTGATGTGATGTGATGTGATGTGATGTGATGTGATGTGTTGTGATGTGATGTGATGTGATGTGATGTGATGTGATGTGATGTGATGTGATGTGATGTGATGTGATGTGATGTGACCCCCACTGGTGCCCAGGGGCGCGTGACCTCACCGTGGTGTCGGGGTTCTCCCCCCCGGGCTAACATGCAATCTGGGGGGTGACCTGGCCCAGCCGCGGCGGCCGGGTCACGGGATTCAGCGCCTCACCCCTCGCCGACCACGGTCGGCCACGATGGCACAGGGCGGGCTCCACCGGGGGGTGGCGGTAAGCAAGTGAGCCCCGGGTCTCCCTGTGGCCCAGCCCTCTCCAGGGCTTGTGTGTCCCCCCCCACAATGCTCCCACCCACGACACCGTGCGTCCCTGCACAGGTACGTCATGGGTGGGGGCCGCATACGAGAATCCCCGGCCAGGTCTGGGGTTACAACACAATGGCCTTCGGTCAGGGGTCTGATGTCACTGGGGGCTACCGGTCCTGCCCTGCGGTGCAATGCGGGACAACCGTGACATCAGACCTTACAACCACTTACCCAGTGAGCACCGGGAGCCACGATGGCACAGGGCGGGCTCTACCGGGGGGTGGCGGTATGCAGGAGTAACCCGGGTCCCCTTGTGACCCAGCCCTCTCCAGGGCTCTTGTGCGCTCCCCTACCGCAACCCACTGTTCCTTGTGTTCTGCACAGGTACATCATGGGGTGGAGATTTCGTCCTATCCGACGGGACCGGAATAGGGAGGCGGTGGAATAAAGGGGAGTCAGCGCCGGGGCGGAGGTAAGGGCCAGCGCCTGCCGCTACGGTGCTCACTGCGCCGGGGTAATGGCACCTGCCTGCAGCCTCGACGTCTGGCTCCCCAGGAAGTGCTGTGACAAAAGGGGAGGCCCCCCGTCCCTGGTCATTTGCCTGTCGGGGCGAGGAACCGATACTTGGAGTTGTGGTTTGAAATAAGGGGAGACCCCCCAGACCCGTACCTGAATGGCTGTACTGAAATCAGGGGAGGCCCCCCGATCCCTGGACCTCGGCCTACAAGGGGCGGAGGAATTTTGAGATGCCAGAGCGGGAATGAAATAAGGGGCGGCCCCCCGGTCCCGGGTCCTCCGCCCATGCAGGGTGGAACGACCTTGATATGCCGATGCGGTTTTGAAACAAGGGGTGGCCCCCCGGTCCCTGGTCTTCTGCCCAGGCTGGAAAGACATTGATGCACCGATACAATTCTGAAATAAGGGGTGGCCCCCCCGTCCCTGCCTCTGCCATGCAGGGCGACCTCGGAACGGTCCCGAGACGATAGTGAATCAAGGGGAGGCCCCCCGGAGACGAATTTGTTTGGAACCGAGGGGGGGCGCCATCCCCCCCAGGCCCCAGATGTGTATGTATCAAGTAATGTAGGTACGTTACTGAAAGAACCACAGTATTGTATAATGTACGCCTCCGGCCAACAGCCAGGGAGGGCCGGAGGTCCGGGTAAAAGCCCTGGACCCCCCAACGGCAGCCCCAAAGGTGAGCGCACCACTGGAAGGGGCATGTCTGCGGGGTAAAAGCATGCGCTTAGTAAACATCTAACGTAATAAATAGTGCTTACTGCTGTAATTAATGCTTAACCGGGTAAAAGGCCCTTCTCCCGGGGCTAGTTTCGTGCGCACCCCCCAGAGCCGGACCCGACCGGCCGTGCTGAGGCGAGCCCAGCAATGGGTATGGCAGGCCAGACTTTAAGTGCTGGTAGCCACGCCTCAGCACACTCCGCGGGCTTATAAGGCCCACGGGGGCCCCAAATACCGTTTCGTTCGGGAGTTAAGCCCCGGCGGTGTTTGGGGTTGTTGATGGTTAAGAGGACTCACGTTGAGTCCCGGCTACTGTTACCCCGGGGTTATGACCCCCGGTACTGCCTGCATACTTGCCTGCTGGTGCTAAGAGATAGGAAGGGGTTAGGACCGACCCCCCCCCCCCTAGCCACCCACGGCACTGGGACACCCCCACAGGGGTCGCAAGGGCTACGCGTGGGCGTCTCCCCTCCGTGAATTATTTGACCCCTCCGTGAATTTTTTGACCCCTCCGTGAATTATTTGACCCCTCTGTGAATGATTTACCCCCCTGCTCGTCTAGTCTCCAATGTTGTTTTTAATGCGTGTGTATGTGTGTATGTGTGGGCATGCGTGGGTGTCTGTATGTTTGCTCTGGGTCCCCCTGCAAGGGGGGACTCATCGGCTGGGCAGCTATACCCCTTAAACCCCTCCCCTCTGCTCTCGACCCCTTCCCCGACACTCTGTTAAACAACCAGCACAAACAAAAGTCAGTTAAACACAAGGGGGCCACTGACAGCACCGCTTTCGGAAATTTTTTTTTTCATTTTTGGAGAACACTTTCTTGCCTGTTAAACGGTGCTGTCTGATGGCGGGGTGCCTGGGCAGGCAGGCTTGCCTTCACTGCCCTACAGGGGGGGGGAGGAGAGGACGCCCGGGCACCCAAGGGGTCAGAGAGAGCAGGGTGGGATGTAAAAATAAAAACCTGTAAGTTCCTCTCCACCCTCCCCGCCTGGGCGGTCCACATGGACCAACCCCTCCTGGCTTCGGCTTCCACACATTTTTAAGGACTTTAACAGGTTAGGGATGTTGCAGACAATACAATTTTCTGTGATTTGCCCTGGTGCTTTAGTTAGGAATAGCCCTTGCACTGTACCGCACCACACTGCACTACACTCCCCCCAATATCAAACTTGTCCATTGTCACCACACCCTTGAGGTGTAGAAGTGGGTTGTGGTCTCGACCCTAGCGTCTGAAACCCAACCAGTGCTTGCAACCCCTTCAATGATGGTACGCCCCCCCCCCCCCCACCCCCCCGCCCCACCCCACCCCACCCCACCCCATCTCTCTGACTCAAACCGATCGGGGGGCTCATATGTGACCGAAGACAAGTGGGAACAGAATCCTGATGTCTGACCCAAGCAACCTCACCTGAGCTAATCGGGTCGGTTTTGCTGGTGGGGTGGGTGGGTGGGGGTTCATCGGGTTGGGCCGGAACTGTGGAGAGGGGGGGTAGTGGGTTTCGAGTACGGCACAGCACAGCACGGCACAGCACAGCACATCACAGCACATCACAGCACACCACAGCACAGCACAACATACAGCATAGCACAGCATATTACAGCACAACACAGCACAACACAGCCCCTACGGCCGCCCAAGAGAGCCTCCCTCCCTCCCTCCCTCCCTCCCTCCCTCCCCTCCCTCCCTCCCTCCCACCCTGTCATTTCCCTTCTTGTGTGGTGAGGTTAGGGAGGGTATGCCTGTTTTTCTTTTTCAGGTTTTCTTTTATAGTAGAGTGCTTTCCCGCTTGCCAGCTTACCAAGGTCCGAACCCCGCCAAAAAAAAATAGGAGGTATGTTACTCCGTTCCTTAGTTAGTTCCGGTGGACCCCTCTGTGAATTGTTTACCCCCCTCCGTGAATTATTTGACCCCTCCGTGAATTGTTTACCCCCCTCCGTGAATTATTTGACCCCTCCGTGAATTATTTACCCCTCCGTGAATTATTTACCCCCCTCCGTGAATTATTTCACCCCTGCGTGAATTTTTTTACCCCTCCGTGAATTGTTTCGACCCTCTCTGTGAATTATTTCACCCCTCCGTGAATTATTTACCCCCCTCCGTGAATTATTTCACCCCTCCGTGAATTATTTTACCCCTCCGTGAATTGTTTAACCTCCTCCGTGAATTATTTCACCCCTCCGTGAATTGTTTACCCCCCTCCGTGAATTATTTACCCCCCTCCGTGAATTATTTACCCCCCTCCGTGAATTATTTGACCCCTCCGTGAATTGTTTACCCCCCTCCGTGAATTATTTCACCCCTCCGTGAATTGTTTACCCCCCTCCGTGAATTATTTTACCCCTCAGTGAATTATTTACCCCCCTCCGTGAAATATTTTACCCCTCCGTGAATTGTTTACCCCCCTCCGTCAATTATTTGACCCCTCCGTGAATTATTTTACCCCTCCGTGAATTGTTTACCCCCCTCCGTGAATTATTTCGTCCCTCCGTGAATTATTTACCCCCCTCCGTGAATTATTTACCCCCCTCCGTGAATTATTTACCCCCCTCCGTGAATTATGTGACCCCTCCGTGAATTGTTTACCCCCCTCCGTGAATTATTTCACCCCTCCGTGAATTATTTACCCCCCTCCGTGAATTATTTTACCCCTCCGTGAATTATTTTACCCCTCCGTGAATTATTTACCCCCCTCGGTGAATTATTTTACCCCTCCGTGAATTGTTTACCCCCCTCCGTGAATTGTTTGACCCCTCCGTGAATTATTTACCCCCCTCCGTGAATTATTTCACCCCTCCGTGAATTGTTTACCCCCCTCCGTGAATTATTTGACCCCTCCGTGAATTATTTACCCGCCTCCGTGAATTATTTACCCCCCTCCGTGAATTATTTACCCCCCCCCGTGAATTATGTGACCCCTCCGTGAATTGTTTACCCCCCTCCGTGAATTATTTTACCCCTCCGTGAATTGTTTACCCCCCTCCGTGAATTATTTTACCCCTCCGTGAATTATTTTACCCCTCCGTGAATTATTTACCCCCCTCCGTGAATTGTTTTACCCCTCCGTGAATTGTTTACCCCCCTCCGTGAATTATTTGACCCCTCCGTGAATTATTTACCCCCCTCCGTGAATTATTTCACCCCTCCGTGAATTGTTTACCCCCCTCCGTGAATTATTTGACCCCTCCGTGAATTATTTACCCCCCTCCGTGAATTGTTTACCTCCCTCCGTGAATTGTTTACCCCCCTCCGTGAATTATTTGACCCCTCTGTGAATTGTTTACCCCCCTCCATGAATGATTTTACCCCTCCGTGAATTATTTACCCCCCTCCGTGAATTATTTGACCCCTCCGTGAATTATTTACCCCCCTCCGTGAATTATTTTACCCCTCCGTGAATTATTTACCCCCCTCCGTGAATCATTTTACCCCTCCGTGAATTGTTTACCCCCCTCCGTGAATTCTTTTACCCCTCCGTGAATTGTTTACCCCCCTCCGTGAATTTTTTTACCCCTCCGTGAATTATTTACCCCCCTCCGTGAATTATTTGACCCCTCTGTGAATTCTTTGACCCCCTCCGTGAATTATTTGACCCCTCCGTGAATTATTTACCCCCCTCCGTGAATGATTTGACCCCTCCGTGAATTATTTACCCCCCTCCGTGAATTATTTCACCACTCCGTGAATTGTTTACCCCCCTCCGTGAATTATTTTACCCCTCCGTGAATTGTTCACCCCCCTCCGTGAATTATTTTACCCCTCCGTGAATTATTTGACCCCTCCTTGAATTGTTTGCCCCCCTCCGTGAATTATTTGACCCCTCCGTGAATTATTTACCCCCCTCCGTGAATTATTTTACCCCTCCGTGAATTATTTACCCCCCTCCGTGAATTATTTGACCCCTCCGTGATTTTTTTACCCCTCTCCGTGAATTATTTCACCCCTCCGTGAATTGTTTACCCCCCTCCGTGAATTATTTTACCCCTCCGTGAATTGTTTACCCCCCTCCGTGAATTATTTGACCCCTCCGTGAATTATTTACCCCCCTCCGTGAATTATTTGACCCCTCCGTGAATTATTTACCCCCCTCCGTGAATTATTTCACCCCTCCGTGAATTATTTACCCCCCTCCGTGAATTTTTTTACCCCTCCGTGAATTGTTTACCCCCCTCCGTGAATTATTTTACCCCTCCGTGAATTATTTACCCCCCTCCGTGAATCATTTTACCCCTCCGTGAATTGTTTACCCCCCTCCGTGAATTATTTCACCCCTCCGTGAATTTTTTACCCCCCTCCGTGAATTATTTTACCCCTCCGTGAATTGTTTACCCCCCTCCGTGAATTATTTTACCCCTCCGTGAAATATTTACCCCCCTCCGTGAATTATTTGACCCCTCCGAGAATTTTTTGTCCCCTCCGTGAATTATTTGACCCCTGCGTGAATTGTTTACCCCCTCCGTAAATTTTTTGACCCCTCCGTGAATTGTTTACCCCCCTCCGTGAATTATTTGACCCCTCCGTGAATTGTTTACCCCCCTCCGTGAATTATTTCACCCCTCTGTGAATTGTTTACCCCCCTCCGTGAATTATTTTACCCCTCCGTGAATTATTTACCCCCCTCCGTGAATTGTTTGACCCCTCCATGAATTATTTACCCCCCTCCGTGAATTATTTGACCCCTCCGTGAATTATTTACCTCCCTCCGTGAATTATTTTACCCCTCCGTGAATTGTTTACCCCCCCCGTGAATTATTTTACCCCTCCGTGAATTATTTACCCCCCTCCGTGAATTATTTCAGCTCTCCGTGAATTATTTACCCCCCTCCGTGAATTATTTCACCCCTCCGTGAATTATTTACCCCCCTCCGTGAATTATTTTACCCCTCCGTGAATTGTTTACCCCCCTCCGTGAATTATTTGACCCCTCCGTGAATTATTTACCCCCCCCGTGAATTATTTCACCCCTCCGTGAATTGTTTACCCCTCTCCGTGAATTATTTCACCCCTCCGTGAATTATTTACCCCCCTCCGTGAATTATTTCACCCCTCCGTGAATTGTTTACCCCCCTCCGTGAATTATTTTACCCCTCCGTGAATTATTTACCCCCCCCCGTGAATTATTTTACCCCTTCGTGAATTGTTTACCCCCCTCCGTGAATCCTTTCACCCCTCCGTGAATTGTTTACCCCCCTCCGTGAATTATTTGACCCCTCCGTGAATTATTTACCCCCCTCCGTGAATTATTTTACCCCTCCGTGAATTGTTTACCCCCCTCCGTGAATTATTTTACCCCTCCGTGAATTGTTTACCCCCCTCCGTGAATTATTTCACCCCTCCGTGAATTATTTACCCCCCTCCGTGAATTATTTCACCCCTCCGTGAATTGGTTACCCCCCTCCGTGAATTATTTTACCCCTCCGTGAATTGTTTACCCCCCTCCGTGAATTATTTTACCCCTCCGTGAATTGTTTACCCCCCTCCGTGAATTATTTGACCCCTCCGTGAATTATTTACCCCCCTCCGTGAATTATTTGACCCCTCTGTGAATTGGTTACCCCCCTCCGTGAATTATTTTACCCCTCCGTGAATTATTTACCCCCCTCCGTGAATTATTTCACCCCTCCGTGAATTATTTACCCCCCTCCGTGAATTATTTCACCCCTCCGTGAATTATTTACCCCCCTCCGTGAATTTTTTGACCCCTCCGTGAATTGTTTACCCCCCTCCGTGAATTATTTTACCCCTCCGTGAATTGTTTACCCCCCTCCGTGAATTATTTTACCCCTCCGTGAATTGTTTACCCCCCTCCGTGAATTATTTTACCCCTCCGTGAATTGTTTACCACCCTCCGTGAATAATTTACCCCCCTCCGTGAATTATTTTACCCCTCCGTGAATTATTTACCCCCCTCCATGAATTATTTCACCCCTCCGTGAATTGTTTACCCCCCTCCGTGAATCATTTTACCCCTCCGTGAATTGTTTACCCCCCTCCGTGAATTATTTGACCCCTCCGTGAATTATTTACCCCTCCGTGAATTATTTCACCCCTCCGTGAATTATTTGACCCCTCCGTGAATTTTTTGTCCCCTCCGTGAATTATTTGACCCCTCCGTGAATTGTTTACCCCCCTCCGTAAATTTTTTGACCCCTCCGTGAATTGTTTACCCCCCTCCGTGAATTATTTGACCCCTCCGTGAAATATTTACCCCCCTCCGTGAATTTTTTCACCCCTCCGTGAATTGTTTACCCCCCTCCGTGAATTATTTCACCCCTCCGTGAATTGTTTACCCCCCTCCGTGAATTATTTCACCCCTCCGTGAATTGTTTACCCCCCTCCGTGAATTATTTGACCCCTCCGTGAATTATTTACCCCCCTCCGTGAATTATTTCACCCCTCCGTGAATTGTTTACCCCCCCCCGTGAATTATTTGACCCCTCCGTGAATTATTTACCCCCCTCCGTGAATTATTTTACCCCTCCGTGAATTGTTTACCCCCCTGCGTGAATTATTTTACCCCTCCGTGAATTATTTACCCCCCCCGTGAATTATTTTACCCCTCCGTGAATTGTTTACCCCCCTCCGTGAATTATTTTACCCCTCCGTGAATTGTTTACCCCCCTCCGTGAATTATTTTACCCCTCCGTGAATTATTTACCCCCCTCCGTGAATTATTGTACCCCTCCGTGAATTATTTACCCCCCTCCGTGAATTATTTTACCCCTCCGTGAATTATTTACCCCCCCCCGTGAATTATTTTACCCCTTCGTGAATTGTTTACCCCCCTCCGTGAATTATTTCACCCCTCCGTGAATTGTTTACCCCCCTCCTTGAATTATTTGACCCCTCCGTGAATTATTTACCCCCCTCCGTGAATTATTTTACCCCTCCGTGAATTGTTTACCCCCCTCCGTGAATTATTTTACCCCTCCGTGAATTGTTTACCCCCCTCCGTGAATTATTTCACCCCTCCGTGAATTATTTACCCCCCTCCGTGAATTATGTCACCCCTCCGTGAATTGGTTACCCCCCTCCGTGATTTTTTTTACCCCTCCGTAAATTTTTTACCCCCCTCCGTGAATTATTTCACCCCTCCGTGAATTGTTTACCCCCCTCCGTGAATTATTTCACCCCTCTGTGAATTATTTACCCCCCTCCGTGAATTTTTTGACCCCTCCGTGAATTGTTTACCCCCCTCCGTGAATTATTTTACCCCTCCGTGAATTGTTTACCCCCCTCCGTGAATTATTTTACCCCTCCGTGAATTGTTTACCCCCCTCCGTGAATTATTTTACCCCTCCGTGAATTGTTTACCCCCCTCCGTGAATTATTTGACCCCTCCGTGAATTATTTACCCCCCTCCGTGAATTATTTGACCCCTCTGTGAATTGGTTACCCCCCTCCGTGAATTTTTTTACCCCTCCGTGAATTATTTACCCCCCTCCGTGAATTATTTCACCCCTCCGTGAATTATTTACCCCCCTCCGTGAATTATTTCACCCCTCCGTGAATTATTTACCCCCCTCCGTGAATTTTTTGACCCCTCCGTGAATTGTTTACCCCCCTCCGTGAATTATTTTACCCCTCCGTGAATTGTTTACCCCCCTCCGTGAATTATTTTACCCCTCCGTGAATTGTTTACCCCCCTCCGTGAATTATTTTACCCCTCCGTGAATTGTTTACCACCCTCCGTGAATAATTTACCCCCCTCCGTGAATTATTTTACCCCTCCGTGAATTATTTACCCCCCTCCATGAATTATTTCACCCCTCCGTGAATTGTTTACCCCCCTCCGTGAATCATTTTACCCCTCCGTGAATTGTTTACCCCCCTCCGTGAATTATTTGACCCCTCCGTGAATTATTTACCCCTCCGTGAATTATTTCACCCCTCCGTGAATTATTTGACCCCTCCGTGAATTTTTTGTCCCCTCCGTGAATTATTTGACCCCTCCGTGAATTGTTTACCCCCCTCCGTGAATTTTTTTACCCCTCCGTGAATTGTTTACCACCCTCCGTGATTAATTTACCCCCCTCCGTGAATTATTTTACCCCTCCGTGAATTATTTACCCCCCTCCATGAATTATTTCACCCCTCCGTGAATTGTTTACCCCCCTCCGTGAATCATTTTACCCCTCCGTGAATTGTTTACCCCCCTCCGTGAATTATTTGACCCCTCCGTGAATTATTTACCCCTCCGTGAATTATTTCACCCCTCCGTGAATTATTTGACCCCTCCGTGAATTTTTTGTCCCCTCCGTGAATTATTTGACCCCTCCGTGAATTGTTTACCCCCCTCCGTAAATTTTTTGACCCCTCCGTGAATTGTTTACCCCCCTCCGTGAATTATTTGACCCCTCCGTGAAATATTTACCCCCCTCCGTGAATTATTTCACCCCTCCGTGAATTGTTTACCCCCCTCCGTGAATTATTTCACCCCTCCGTGAATTGTCTACCCCCCTCCGTGAATTATTTCACCCCTCCGTGAATTGTTTACCCCCCTCCGTGAATTATTTGACCCCTCCGTGAATTATTTACCCCCCTCCGTGAATTATTTCACCCCTCCGTGAATTGTTTACCCCCCCCGTGAATTATTTGACCCCTCCGTGAATTATTTACCCCCCTCCGTGAATTATTTTACCCCTCCGTGAATTGTTTACCCCCCTGCGTGAATTATTTTACCCCTCCGTGAATTATTTACCCCCCCCGTGAATTATTTTACCCCTCCGTGAATTATTTACCCCCCTCCGTGAATTATTTTACCCCTCCGTGAATTGTTTACCCCCCTCCGTGAATTATTTTACCCCTCCGTGAATTATTTACCCCCCTCCGTGAATTATTGTACCCCTCCGTGAATTATTTACCCCCCTCCGTGAATTATTTCACCCCTCCGTGAATTGGTTACCCCCCTCCGTGAATTATTTCACCCCTCCGTGAATTGTTTACCCCCCTCCGTGAATTTTTTCACCCCTCCGTGAATTATTTACCCCCCTCCGTGAATTATTTTACCCCTCCGTGAATTATTTACCCCCCTCCGTGAATTATTTCACCCCTGTGTGAATTGTTTACCCCCCTCCGTGAATTATTTTACCCCTCCGTGAATTGTTTACCCCCCTTCCGTGAATCATTTGACCCCTCCGTGAATTATTTACCCCCCTCCGTGAATTATTTGACCCCTCCGTGAATTATTTACCTCCCTCCGTGAATTATTTTACCCCTCCGTGAATTGTTTACCCCCCCCCCTGTGAATTATTTTACCCCTCCGTGAATTATTTACCCCCCTCCGTGAATTATTTCACCTCTCCGTGAATTATTTACCCCCCTCCGTGAATTATTTCACCCCTCCGTGAATTATTTACCCCCCTCCGTGAATTATTTCACCCCTCCGTGAATTGTTTACCCCCCTCCGTGAATTATTTGACCCCTCCGTGAATTATTTACCCCCCTCCGTGAATTATTTCACCCCTCCGTGAATTGTTTACCCCCCTCCGTGAATTATTTGACCCCTCCGTGAATTATTTACCCCCCTCCGTGAATTATTTGACCCCTCCGTGAATTGTTTACCCCCCTCCGTGAATTATTTGACCCCTCCGTGAATTATTTACCCCCCTCCGTGAATTATTTTACCCCTCCGTGAATTGTTTACCCCCCTCCGTGAATTTTTTTACCCCTCCGTGAATTATTTACCCCCCTCCGTGAATTATTTGACCCCTCTGTGAATTATTTACCCCCCTCCCTGAATTATTTTACCCCTCCGTGAATTGTTTACCCCCCTCCGTGAATTATTTGACCCCTCCGTGAATTATTTACCCCCCTCCGTGAATTATTTTACCGCTCCGTGAATTGTTTACCACCCTCCGTGAATTATTTTACCCCTCCGTGAATTGTTTACCCCCCTCCGTGAATTATTTTACCCCTCCGTGAATTATTTACCCCCCTCCGTGAATTATTTGACCCCTCCGTGAATTATTTACCCCCCTCCGTGAATTATTTGACCCCTCCGTGAATTGTTTACCCCCCTCCGTGAATTATTTGACCCCTCCGTGAATTGTTTACCCCCCTCCGTGAATTATTTTACCCCTCCGTGAATTGTTTACCCCCCTCCGTGAATTATTTGACCCCTCCGTGAATTATTTACCCCCCTCCGTGAATTATTTTACCGCTCCGTGAATTGTTTACCACCCTCCGTGAATTATTTTACCCCTCCGTGAATTGTTTACCCCCCTCCGTGAATTATTTTACCCCTCCGTGAATTATTTACCCCCCTCCGTGAATTCTTTCACCCCTCCGTGAATTATTTCACCCCTCCGTGAATTATTTTACCCCTCCGTGAATTACTTACCCCCCTCCGTGAATTTTTTTACCACTCCGTGAATTGTTTACCCCCCTCCGTGAATTCTTTCACCCCTCCGTGAATTATTTACCCCCCTCCGTGAATTATTTGACCCCTCTGTGAATTATTTACCCCCCTCCGTGAATTATTTTACCCCTCCGTGAATTGTTTACCCCCCTCCGTGAATTATTTTACCCCTCCGTGAATTGTTTACCCCCCTCCGTGAATTATTTCACCCCTCCGTGAATTATTTACCCCCCTCCGTGAATTCTTTGACCCCTCCGTGAATTGTTTACCCCCCTCCGTGAATCATTTGACCCCTCCGTGAATTATTTACCCCCCTCCGTGAATTATTTCACCCCTCCGTGAATTGTTTACCCCCCTCCGTGAATTATTTTACCCCTCCGTGAATTATTTACCCCCCTCCGTGAATTATTTGACCCCTCTGTGAATTATTTACCCCCCTCCCTGAATTATTTTACCCCTCCGTGAATTGTTTACCCCCCTCCGTGAATTATTTGACCCCTCCGTGAATTATTTACCCCCCTCCGTGAATTATTTTACCGCTCCGTGAATTGTTTACCACCCTCCGTGAATTATTTTACCCCTCCGTGAATTGTTTACCCCCCTCCGTGAATTATTTTACCCCTCCGTGAATTATTTACCCCCCTCCGTGAATTATTTGACCCCTCCGTGAATTATTTACCCCCCTCCGTGAATTATTTTACCCCTCCGTGAATCATTTACCCCCCTCCGTGAATTATTTTACCCCTCCGTGAATTGTTTACCCCCCTCCGTGAATTATTTTACCCCTCCGTGAATTGTTTACCCCCCTCCGTGAATTATTTGACCCCTCCGTGAATTCTTTGACCCCCTCCGTGAATTATTTGACTCCTCCGTGAATTATTTACCCCCCTCCGTGAATTATTTGACCCCTCCGTGAATTATTTCACCCCTCCGTGAATTGTTTACCCCCCTCCGTGAATTATTTCACCTCTCCGTGAATTATTTACCCCCCTCAGTGAATTATTTGACCCCTCCGTGAATTATTTGACCCCTCCGTGAATTGTTTGCCCCCCTCCGTGAATTATTTGACCCCTCCGTGAATTTTTTGACCCCTCCGTGAATTATTTACCCCCCTCCGTGAATTATTTGACCCCTCCGTGAATTATTTACCCCCCTCCGTGAATTATTTGACCCCTCCGTGTTTTTTTTTCCCCTCTCCGTGAATCATTTCACCCCTCCGTGAATTGTTTACCCCCCTCCGTGAATTATTTTACCCCTCCGTGAATTGTTTACCCCCCTCCGTGAATTATTTGACCCCTCCGTGAATTTTTTACCCCCCTCCGTGAATTATTTGACCCCTCCGTGAATTATTTACCCCCCTCCGTGAATTATTTCACCCCTCCGTGAATTATTTTACCCCTCCGTGAATTGTTTACCCCCCTCCGTGAATTATTTGACCCCTCCGTGAATTATTTACCCCCCTCCGTGAATTATTTTACCCCTCCGTGAATTGTTTACCCCCCTCCGTGAATTATTTTACCCCTCCGTGAACTATTTACCCCCCTCCGTGAATTATTTTACCCCTCCGTGAATTATTTACCCCCCTCCGTGAATTATTTCACCCCTCCGTGAATTATTTCACCCCTCCGTGAATTATTTTACCCCTCCGTGAATTATTTACCCCCCTCCGTGAATTATTTTACCCCTCCGTGAATTGTGTACCCCCCTCCGTGAATTATTTCACCCCTCCGTGAATTATTTACCCCCCTCCGTGAATTATTTGACCCCTCCGTGAATTGTTTACCCCCCTCCGTGAATTATTTGACCCCTCCGTGAATCATTTACCCCCCTCCGTGAATTATTTCTCCCCTCCGTGAATTGTTTACCCCCCTCCGTGAATTATTTTACCCCTCCGTGAAATATTTACCCCCCTCCGTGAATTATTTACCCCCCTCCGTGAATTATTTGACCCCTCCGTGAATTATTTACCCCCCTCCGTGAATTATTTTACCCCTCCGTGAATTATTTACCCCCCTCCGTGAATTATTTTACCCCTCCGTGAATTGTTTGACCCCTCCGTGAATTGTTTGCCCCCCACCGTGAATTATTTGACCCCTCCGTGAATTATTTGACCCCTCCGTGAATTATTTACCCCCCTCTGTGAATTATTTGACCCCTCCGTGAATTATTTACCCCCCTCCGTGAATTATTTCACCCCTTCGTGAATTGTTTACCCCCCTCCGTGAATTATTTTACCCCTCCGTGAATTATTTACCCCCCTCCGTGAATTATTTTACCCCTCCGTGAATTGTTTGACCCCTCCGTGAATTGTTTGCCCCCCTCCGTGAATTATTTGACCCCTCCTTGAATTATTTGACCCCTCCGTGAATTATTTACCCCCCTCCGTGAATTATTTGACCCCTCCGTGAATTATTTACCCCCCTCCGTGAATTATTTGACCCCTCCGTGATTTTTTTACCCCTCTCCGTGAATTCTTTCACCCCTCCGTGAATTATTTACCCCCCTCCGTGAATTATTTGACCCCTCCGTGAATTATTTACCCCCCTCCGTGAATTATTTCACCCCTCCGTGAATCATTTACCCCCTCCGTGAATTATTTTACCCCTCCGTGAATTGTTTACCCCCTCCGTGAATTATTTTACCCCTCCGTGAATTATTTACCCCCCTCCGTGAATTATTTTACCCCTCCGTGAATTATTTACCCCCCTCCGTAAATTTTTTACCCCTCCGTGAATTGTTTACCCCCCTCCGTGAATTATTTCACCCCTCCGTGAATTGTTTACCCCCCTCCGTGAATTATTTACCCCCCTGCGTGAATTATTTGACCCCTCCGTGAATTGTTTACCCCCCTCCGTGAATTATTTGACCCCTCCGTGAATTGTTTACCCCCCTCCGTGAATTATTTGACCCCTCCGTGAATTATTTACCCCCCTCCGTGAATTATTTCACCCCTCTGTGAATTGTTTACCCCCCTCCGTGAGTTATTTTACCCCTCCGTGAATCGTTTACCCCCCTCCGTGAATTATTTGACCCCTCCGTGAATTATTTACCCCCCTCCGTGAATTATTTGACCCCTCCGTGAATTATTTACCTCCCTCCGTGAATTATTTTACCCCTCCCCGAACTGTTTACCCCTCTCCGTGAATTATTTTACCCCTCCGTGAATTATTTACCCCCCTCCGTGAATTATTTGTCCCCCTCCGTGAATTATTTCACCCCTCCGTGAATTGTTTACCCCCCTCCGTGAATTATTTCACCTCTCCGTGAATTATTTACCCCCCTCCGTGAATTATTTCACCCCTCCGTGGATTATTTACCCCCCTCCGTGAATTATTTCACCCCTGCGTGAATTGTTTACCCCCCTCCGTGAATTAATTGACCCCTCCGTGAATTATTTCACCCCTCCGTGAATTGTTTATCCCCCTCCGTGAATTGTTTACCCCCCTCCGTGAATTATTTCACCCCTCCGTGAATTATTTACCCCCCTCCGTGAATTATTTGACCCCTCCGTGAATTGTTTACCCCCCTCCGTGAATTATTTGACCCCTCCGTGAATTATTTACCCCCCTCCGTGAATTATTTCACCCCTCCGTGAACTGTTTACCCCCCTCCGTGAATTATTTTACCCCTCCGTGTATTATTTACCCCCCTCCGTGAATTATTTACCCCCCTCCGTGAATTATTTGACCCCTCCGTGAATTATTTACCCCCCTCCGTGAATTATTTACCCCCCTCCGTGAATTATTTTACCCCTCCGTGAATTGTTTACCCCCCTCCGTGAATTATTTTACCCCTCCGTGAATTGTTTACCCCCCTCCGTGAATTATTTGACCCCTCCGTGAATTCTTTGACCCCCTCCATGAATTATTTGACCCCTCCGTGAATTATTTACCCCCCTCCGTGAATTATTTGACCCCTCCGTGAATTATTTACCCCCCTCCGTGAATTATTTCACCCCTCCGTGAACTGTTTACCCCCCTCCCTGAATTATTTTACCTCTCCGTGAATTATTTACCCCCCTCCGTGAATTATTTTACCCCTCCGTGAATTGTTTGACCCCTCCGTGAATTATTTGCCCCCCTCCGTGAATTATTTGACCCCTCCGTGAATTATTTGACCCCTCCGTGAATTATTTACCCCCCTCCGTGAATTATTTGACCCCTCCGTGAATTATTTACCCCCCTCCGTGAATTATTTCACCCCTCCGTGAATTATTTACCCCCCTCCGTGAATTATTTACCCCCCTCCGTGAATTATTTTACCCCTCCGTGAATTGTTTACCCCCCTCCGTGAATTATTTTACCCCTCCGTGAATTGTTTACCCCCCTCCGTGAATTATTTGACCCCTCCGTGAATTCTTTGACCCCCTCCATGAATTATTTGACCCCTCCGTGAATTATTTACCCCCCTCCGTGAATTATTTGACCCCTCCGTGAATTATTTACCCCCCTCCGTGAATTATTTCACCCCTCCGTGAACTGTTTACCCCCCTCCGTGAATTATTTTACCTCTCCGTGAATTATTTACCCCCCTCCGTGAATTATTTTACCCCTCCGTGAATTGTTTGACCCCTCCGTGAATTATTTGCCCCCCTCCGTGAATTATTTGACCCCTCCGTGAATTATTTGACCCCTCCGTGAATTATTTACCCCCCTCCGTGAATTATTTGACCCCTCCGTGAATTATTTACCCCCCTCCGTGAATTATTTCACCCCTCCGTGAATTGTTTATCCCCCTCCGTGAATTATTTTACCCTTCCGTGAATTATTTACCCCCCTCCGTGAATTTTTTTACCCCTCCGTGAATTGTTTGACCCCTCCGTGAATTGTTTGCCCCCCTCCGTGAATTATTTGACCCCTCCTTGAATTATTTGACCCCTCCGTGAATTATTTACCCCCCTCCGTGAATTATTTGACCCCTCCGTGAATTATTTACCCCTCTCCGTGAAGTATTTCACCCCTCCGTGAATTGTTTACCCCCCTCCGTGAATTTTTTTACCCCTCCGTGAATTATTTACCTCCCTCCGTGAATTATTTGACCCCTCCGTGAATTATTTACCCCCCTCCGTGAATTATTTGACCCCTCTGTGAATTTTTTACCCCCCTCCGTGAATTATTTTACTCCTCCGTGAATCATTTACCTTCCTCCGTGAATTATTTTACCCCTCCGTGAATTGTTTACCCCCCTCCGTGAATTATTTTACCCCTCCGTGAATTGTTTACCCCCCTCCGTGAATTATTTGACCCCTCCGTGAATTCTTTGACCCCCTCCGTGAATTATTTGACCCCTCCGTGAATTATTTACCCCCCTCCGTGAATTATTTGACCCCTCCGTGAATTATTTACCCCCCTCCGTGAATTATTTCACCCCTCCGTGAATTGTTTACCCCCCTCCGTGAATTATTTCACCTCTCCGTGAATTATTTACCCCCCTCCGTGAATTATTTGACCCCTCCGTGAATTATTTGACCCCTCCGTGAATTGTTTGCCCCCTCCGTGAATTATTTGACCCCTCCGTGAATTATTTGACCCCTCCGTGAATTATTTACCCCCTCCGTGAATTATTTGACCCCTCCGTGAATTATTTACCCCCCTCCGTGAATTATTTGACCCCTCCGTGATTTTTTTACCCCTCTCCGTGAATTATTTCACCCCTCCGTGAATTGTTTACCCCCCTCCGTGAATTATTTTACCCCTCCGTGAATTGTTTACCCCCCTCCGTGAATTATTTGACCCCTCCGTGAATTTTTTACCCCCCTCCGTGAATTATTTGACCCCTCCGTGAATTATTTACCCCCCTCCGTGAATTATTTCACCCCTCCGTGAATTATTTTACCCCTCCGTGAATTGTTTACCCCCCTCCGTGAATTATTTGACCCCTCCGTGAATTATTTACCCCCCTCCGTGAATTATTTTACCCCTCCGTGAATTGTTTACCCCCCTCCGTGAATTATTTTACCCCTCCGTGAATTATTTACCCCCCTCCGTGAATTATTTTACCCCTCCGTGAATTATTTACCCCCCTCCGTGAATTATTTCACCCCTCCGTGAATTATTTCACCCCTCCGTGAATTATTTTACCCCTCCGTGAATTATTTACCCCCCTCCGTGAATTATTTTACCCCTCCGTGAATTGTTTACCCCCCTCCGTGAATTATTTCACCCCTCCGTGAATTATTTACCCCCCTCCGTGAATTATTTGACCCCTCTGTGAATTATTTACCCCCCTCCATGAATTATTTTACCCCTCCGTGAATCGTTTACCCCCCTCCGTGAATTATTTTACCCCTCCGTGAATTGTTTACCTCCCTCCGTGAATTATTTACCCCCCTCCGTGAATTATTTACCCCCCTCCGTGAATTATTTGACCCCTCCGTGAATTGTTTACCCCCCTCCGTGAATTATTTGACCCCTCCGTGAATTATTTACCCCCCTCCGTGAATTATTTCTCCCCTCCGTGAATTGTTTACCCCCCTCCGTGAATTATTTTACCCCTCCGTGAAATATTTACCCCCCTCCGTGAATTATTTACCCCCCTCCGTGAATTATTTGACCCCTCCGTGAATTATTTACCCCCCTCCGTGAATTATTTTACCCCTCCGTGAATTATTTACCCCCCTCCGTGAATTATTTACCCCCCTCCGTGAATTGTTTGACCCCTCCGTGAATTGTTTGCCCCCCTCCGTGAATTTTTTGACCCCTCCGTGAATTATTTGACCCCTCCGTGAATTATTTACCCCCCTCTGTGAATTATTTGACCCCTCCGTGAATTATTTACCCCCCTCCGTGAATTATTTCACCCCTCCGTGAATTGTTTACCCCCCTCCGTGAATTATTTTACCCCTCCGTGAATTATTTACCCCCCTCCGTGAATTATTTTACCCCTCCGTGAATTGTTTGACCCCTCCGTGAATTGTTTGCCCCCCTCCGTGAATTATTTGACCCCTCCTTGAATTATTTGACCCCTCCGTGAATTTATTTACCCCCCTCCGTGAATTATTTGACCCCTCCGTGAATCATTTACCCCCCTCCGTGAATGATTTGACCCCTCCGTGATTTTTTTATCCCTCTCCGTGAATTATTTCACCCCTCCGTGAATTGTTTACCCCCCTCCGTGAATTTTTTTACCCCTCCGTGAATTATTTACCTCCCTCCGTGAATTATTTGACCCCTCCGTGAATTATTTACCCCCCTCCGTGAATTATTTGACCCCTCCGTGAATTATTTACCCCCCTCCGTGAATTATTTGACCCCTCCGTGAATTATTTACCCCCCTCCGTGAATTATTTGACCCCTCCGTGATTTTTTTACCCCTCTCCGTGAATTATTTCACCCCTCCGTGAATTGTTTACCCCCCTCCGTGAATTATTTTACCCCTCCGTGAATTGTTTACCCCCCTCCGTGAATTATTTGACCCCTCCGTGAATTTTTTACCCCCCTCCGTGAATTATTTGACCCCTCCGTGAATTATTTACCCCCCTCCCTGAATTATTTCACCCCTCCGTGAATTATTTTACCCCTCCGTGAATTATTTTACCCCTCCGTGAATTATTTGACCCCTCCGTGAATTATTTACCCCCCTCCGTGAATTATTTTACCCCTCCGTGAATTGTTTACCCCCCTCCGTGAATTATTTTACCCCTCCGTGAATTATTTACCCCCCTCCGTGAATTATTTTACCCCTCCGTGAATTATTTACCCCCCTCCATGGTTTTTTTCACCCCTCCGTGAATTATTTCACCCCTCCGTGAATTATTTTACCCCTCCGTGAATTACTTACCCCCCTCCGTGAATTATTTTACCCCTCCGTGAATTGTTTACCCCCCTCCGTGAATTATTTCACCCCTCCGTGAATTATTTACCCCCCTCCGTGAATTATTTGACCCCTCTGTGAATTATTTACCCCCCTCCGTGAATTATTTTACCCCTCCGTGAATCGTTTACCCCCCTCCGTGAATTATTTTACCCCTCCGTGAATTGTTTACCTCCCTCCGTGAATTATTCACCCCCCTCCGTGAATTATTTACCCCCCTCCGTGAATTATTTGACCCCTCCGTGAATTGTTTACCCCCCTCCGTGAATTATTTGACCCCTCCGTGAATTCTTTACCCCCCTCCGTGAATTATTTCTCCCCTCCGTGAATTGTTTACCCCCCTCCGTGAATTATTTCACCCCTCCGTGAATTATTTACCCCCCTCCGTGAATTATTTGACCCCTCCGTGAATTATTTACCCCCCTCCGTGAATTCTTTCACCCCTCCGTGAATTGTTTACCCCCCTCCGTGAATTATTTCACCTCTCCGTGAATTATTTACCCCCCTCCGTGAATTATTTGACCCCTCCGTGAATTATTTGACCCCTCCGTGAATTGTTTGCCCCCTCCGTGAATTATTTGACCCCTCCGTGAATTATTTGACCCCTCCGTGAATTATTTACCCACTCCGTGAATTATTTGACCCCTCCGTGAATTATTTACCCCCCTCCGTGAATTATTTGACCCCTCCGTGATTTTTTTACCCCTCTCCGTGAATTATTTCACCCCTCCGTGAATTGTTTACCCCCCTCCGTGAATTATTTTACCCCTCCGTGAATTGTTTACCCCCCTCCGTGAATTATTTGACCCCTCCGTGAATTTTTTACCCCCCTCCGTGAATTATTTGACCCCTCCGTGAATTATTTACCCCCCTCCGTGAATTATTTCACCCCTCCGTGAATTATTTTACCCCTCCGTGAATTGTTTACCCCCCTCCGTGAATTATTTGACCCCTCCGTGAATTTTTTACCCCTCTCCGTGAATTATTTTACCCCTCCGTGAATTGTTTACCCCCCTCCGTGAATTATTTTACCCCTCCGTGAATTATTTACCCCCCTCCGTGAATTATTTTACCCCTCCGTGAATTATTTACCCCCCTCCGTGAATTATTTCACCCCTCCGTGAATTATTTCACCCCTCCGTGAATTATTTTACCCCTCCGTGAATTATTTACCCCCCTCCGTGAATTATTTTACCCCTCCGTGAATTGTTTACCCCCCTCCGTGAATTATTTCACCCCTCCGTGAATTATTTACCCCCCTCCGTGAATTATTTGACCCCTCTGTGAATTATTTACCCCCCTCCATGAATTATTTTACCCCTCCGTGAATCGTTTACCCCCCTCCGTGAATTATTTTACCCCTCCGTGAATTGTTTACCTCCCTCCGTGAATTATTTACCCCCCTCCGTGAATTATTTACCCCCCTCCGTGAATTATTTGACCCCTCCGTGAATTGTTTACCCCCCTCCGTGAATTATTTGACCCCTCCGTGAATTATTTACCCCCCTCCGTGAATTATTTCTCCCCTCCGTGAATTGTTTACCCCCCTCCGTGAATTATTTTACCCCTCCGTGAAATATTTACCCCCCTCCGTGAATTATTTACCCCCCTCCGTGAATTATTTGACCCCTCCGTGAATTATTTACCCCCCTCCGTGAATTCTTTTACCCCTCCGTGAATTATTTACCCCCCTCCGTGAATTATTTACCCCCCTCCGTGAATTGTTTGACCCCTCCGTGAATTGTTTGCCCCCCTCCGTGAATTTTTTGACCCCTCCGTGAATTATTTGACCCCTCCGTGAATTATTTACCCCCCTCTGTGAATTATTTGACCCCTCCGTGAATTATTTACCCCCCTCCGTGAATTATTTCACCCCTCCGTGAATTGTTTACCCCCCTCCGTGAATTATTTTACCCCTCCGTGAATTATTTACCCCCCTCCGTGAATTATTTTACCCCTCCGTGAATTGTTTGACCCCTCCGTGAATTGTTTGCCCCCCTCCGTGAATTATTTGACCCCTCCTTGAATTATTTGACCCCTCCGTGAATTTATTTACCCCCCTCCGTGAATTATTTGACCCCTCCGTGAATCATTTACCCCCCTCCGTGAATGATTTGACCCCTCCGTGATTTTTTTATCCCTCTCCGTGAATTATTTCACCCCTCCGTGAATTGTTTACCCCCCTCCGTGAATTTTTTTACCCCTCCGTGAATTATTTACCTCCCTCCGTGAATTATTTGACCCCTCCGTGAATTATTTACCCCCCTCCGTGAATTATTTGACCCCTCCGTGAATTATTTACCCCCCTCCGTGAATTATTTGACCCCTCCGTGAATTATTTACCCCCCTCCGTGAATTATTTGACCCCTCCGTGATTTTTTTACCCCTCTCCGTGAATTATTTCACCCCTCCGTGAATTGTTTACCCCCCTCCGTGAATTATTTTACCCCTCCGTGAATTGTTTACCCCCCTCCGTGAATTATTTGACCCCTCCGTGAATTTTTTACCCCCCTCCGTGAATTATTTGACCCCTCCGTGAATTATTTACCCCCCTCCCTGAATTATTTCACCCCTCCGTGAATTATTTTACCCCTCCGTGAATTATTTTACCCCTCCGTGAATTATTTGACCCCTCCGTGAATTATTTACCCCCCTCCGTGAATTATTTTACCCCTCCGTGAATTGTTTACCCCCCTCCGTGAATTATTTTACCCCTCCGTGAATTATTTACCCCCCTCCGTGAATTATTTTAACCCTCCGTGAATTATTTACCCCCCTCCATGGTTTTTTTCACCCCTCCGTGAATTATTTCACCCCTCCGTGAATTATTTTACCCCTCCGTGAATTACTTACCCCCCTCCGTGAATTATTTTACCCCTCCGTGAATTGTTTACCCCCCTCCGTGAATTATTTCACCCCTCCGTGAATTATTTACCCCCCTCCGTGAATTATTTGACCCCTCTGTGAATTATTTACCCCCCTCCGTGAATTATTTTACCCCTCCGTGAATCGTTTACCCCCCTCCGTGAATTATTTTACCCCTCCGTGAATTGTTTACCTCCCTCCGTGAATTATTTACCCCCCTCCGTGAATTATTTACCCCCCTCCGTGAATTATTTGACCCCTCCGTGAATTGTTTACCCCCCTCCGTGAATTATTTGACCCCTCCGTGAATTCTTTACCCCCCTCCGTGAATTATTTCTCCCCTCCGTGAATTGTTTACCCCCCTCCGTGAATTATTTTACCCCTCCGTGAATTATTTACCCCCCTCCGTGAATTATTTTACCCCTCCGTGAATTATTTACCCCCCTCCGTGAATTATTTCACCCCTCCGTGAATTATTTCACCCCTCCGTGAATTATTTTACCCCTCCGTGAATTATTTACCCCCCTCCGTGAATTATTTTACCCCTCCGTGAATTGTTTACCCCCCTCCGTGAATTATTTCACCCCTCCGTGAATTATTTACCCCCCTCCGTGAATTATTTGACCCCTCTGTGAATTATTTACCCCCCTCCATGAATTATTTTACCCCTCCGTGAATCGTTTACCCCCCTCCGTGAATTATTTTACCCCTCCGTGAATTGTTTACCTCCCTCCGTGAATTATTTACCCCCCTCCGTGAATTATTTACCCCCCTCCGTGAATTATTTGACCCCTCCGTGAATTGTTTACCCCCCTCCGTGAATTATTTGACCCCTCCGTGAATTATTTACCCCCCTCCGTGAATTATTTCTCCCCTCCGTGAATTGTTTACCCCCCTCCGTGAATTATTTTACCCCTCCGTGAAATATTTACCCCCCTCCGTGAATTATTTACCCCCCTCCGTGAATTATTTGACCCCTCCGTGAATTATTTACCCCCCTCCGTGAATTATTTTACCCCTCCGTGAATTATTTACCCCCCTCCGTGAATTATTTACCCCCCTCCGTGAATTGTTTGACCCCTCCGTGAATTGTTTGCCCCCCTCCGTGAATTTTTTGACCCCTCCGTGAATTATTTGACCCCTCCGTGAATTATTTACCCCCCTCTGTGAATTATTTGACCCCTCCGTGAATTATTTACCCCCCTCCGTGAATTATTTCACCCCTCCGTGAATTGTTTACCCCCCTCCGTGAATTATTTTACCCCTCCGTGAATTATTTACCCCCCTCCGTGAATTATTTTACCCCTCCGTGAATTGTTTGACCCCTCCGTGAATTGTTTGCCCCCCTCCGTGAATTATTTGACCCCTCCTTGAATTATTTGACCCCTCCGTGAATTTATTTACCCCCCTCCGTGAATTATTTGACCCCTCCGTGAATCATTTACCCCCCTCCGTGAATGATTTGACCCCTCCGTGATTTTTTTATCCCTCTCCGTGAATTATTTCACCCCTCCGTGAATTGTTTACCCCCCTCCGTGAATTTTTTTACCCCTCCGTGAATTATTTACCTCCGTCCGTGAATTATTTGACCCCTCCGTGAATTATTTACCCCCCTCCGTGAATTATTTGACCCCTCCGTGAATTATTTACCCCCCTCCGTGAATTATTTGACCCCTCCGTGAATTATTTACCCCCCTCCGTGAATTATTTGACCCCTCCGTGATTTTTTTACCCCTCTCCGTGAATTATTTCACCCCTCCGTGAATTGTTTACCCCCCTCCGTGAATTATTTTACCCCTCCGTGAATTGTTTACCCCCCTCCGTGAATTATTTGACCCCTCCGTGAATTTTTTACCCCCCTCCGTGAATTATTTGACCCCTCCGTGAATTATTTACCCCCCTCCCTGAATTATTTCACCCCTCCGTGAATTATTTTACCCCTCCGTGAATTATTTTACCCCTCCGTGAATTATTTGACCCCTCCGTGAATTATTTACCCCCCTCCGTGAATTATTTTACCCCTCCGTGAATTGTTTACCCCCCTCCGTGAATTATTTTACCCCTCCGTGAATTATTTACCCCCCTCCGTGAATTATTTTACCCCTCCGTGAATTATTTACCCCCCTCCATGGTTTTTTTCACCCCTCCGTGAATTATTTCACCCCTCCGTGAATTATTTTACCCCTCCGTGAATTACTTACCCCCCTCCGTGAATTATTTTACCCCTCCGTGAATTGTTTACCCCCCTCCGTGAATTATTTCACCCCTCCGTGAATTATTTACCCCCCTCCGTGAATTATTTGACCCCTCTGTGAATTATTTACCCCCCTCCGTGAATTATTTTACCCCTCCGTGAATCGTTTACCCCCCTCCGTGAATTATTTTACCCCTCCGTGAATTGTTTACCTCCCTCCGTGAATTATTTACCCCCCTCCGTGAATTATTTACCCCCCTCCGTGAATTATTTGACCCCTCCGTGAATTGTTTACCCCCCTCCGTGAATTATTTGACCCCTCCGTGAATTCTTTACCCCCCTCCGTGAATTATTTCTCCCCTCCGTGAATTGTTTACCCCCCTCCGTGAATTATTTTACCCCTCCGTGAAATATTTACCCCCCTCCGTGAATTATTTACCCCCCTCCGTGAATTATTTCACCCCTCCGTGAATTATTTTACCCCTCCGTGAATTATTTTACCCCTCCGTGAATTATTTTACCCCTCCGTGAATTGTTTACCCCCCTCCGTGAATTATTTGACCCCTCCGTGAATTATTTACCCCCCTCCGTGAATTATTGTACCCCTCCGTGAATTGTTTACCCCCCTCCGTGAATTATTTTACCCCTCCGTGAATTATTTACCCCCCTCCGTGAATTATTTTACCCCTCCGTGAATTATTTACCCCCCTCCATGGTTTTTTTCACCCCTCCGTGAATTATTTCACCCCTCCGTGAATTATTTTACCCCTCCGTGAATTATTTACCCCCCTCCGTGAATTATTTTACCCCTCCGTGAATTGTTTACCCCCCTCCGTGAATTATTTCACCCCTCCGTGAATTATTTACCCCCCTCCGTGAATTATTTGACCCCTCTGTGAATTATTTACCCCCCTCCGTGAATTATTTTACCCCTCCGTGAATCGTTTACCCCCCTCCGTGAATTATTTTACCCCTCCGTGAATTGTTTACCTCCCTCCGTGAATTATTTACCCCCCTCCGTGAATTATTTACCCCCCTCCGTGAATTATTTGACCCCTCCGTGAATTGTTTACCCCCCTCCGTGAATTATTTGACCCCTCCGTGAATTATTTACCCCCCTCCGTGAATTATTTCTCCCCTCCGTGAATTGTTTACCCCCCTCCGTGAATTATTTTACCCCTCCGTGAAATATTTACCCCCCTCCGTGAATTATTTACCCCCCTCCGTGAATTATTTGACCCCTCCGTGAATTATTTACCCCCCTCCGTGAATTATTTTACCCCTCCGTGAATTATTTACCCCCCTCCGTGAATTATTTTACCCCTCCGTGAATTGTTTGACCCCTCCGTGAATTGTTTGCCCCCCTCCGTGAATTTTTTGACCCCTCCGTGAATTATTTGACCCCTCCGTGAATTATTTACCCCCCTCTGTGAATTATTTGACCCCTCCGTGAATTATTTACCCCCCTCCGTGAATTATTTCACCCCTCCGTGAATTGTTTACCCCCCTCCGTGAATTATTTTACCCCTCCGTGAATTATTTACCCCCCTCCGTGAATTATTTTACCCCTCCGTGAATTGTTTGACCCCTCCGTGAATTGTTTGCCCCCCTCCGTGAATTATTTGACCCCTCCTTGAATTATTTGACCCCTCCGTGAATTTATTTACCCCCCTCCGTGAATTATTTGACCCCTCCGTGAATCATTTACCCCCCTCCGTGAATGATTTGACCCCTCCGTGATTTTTTTATCCCTCTCCGTGAATTATTTCACCCCTCCGTGAATTGTTTACCCCCCTCCGTGAATTTTTTTACCCCTCCGTGAATTATTTACCTCCCTCCGTGAATTATTTGACCCCTCCGTGAATTATTTACCCCCCTCCGTGAATTATTTGACCCCTCCGTGAATTATTTACCCCCCTCCGTGAATTATTTCACCCCTCCGTGAATTATTTACCCCCCTCCGTGAATTATTTTACCCCTCCGTGAGTTGTTTACCCCCCTCCGTGAATTATTTTACCCCTCCGTGAATTATTTAGCCCCCTCCGTGAATTATTTTACCCCTCCGTGAATTATTTACCCCCCTCCGTAAATTTTTTACCCCTCCGTGAATTGTTTACCTGCCTCCGTGAATTATTTCACCCCTCTCCGTGAATTGTTTACCCCCCTCCGTGAATTATTTACCCCCCTCCGTGAATTATTTGACCCCTCCGTGAATTTTTTGTCCCCTCCGTGAATTATTTGACCCCTCCGTGAATGGTTTACCCCCCTCCGTGAATTATTTGACCCCTCCGTGAATTGTTTACCCCCCTCCGTGAATTATTTGACCCCTCCGTGAATTATTTACCCCCCTCCGTGAATTATTTCACCCCTCTGTGAATTGTTTACCCCCCTCCGTGAATTATTTTACCCCTCCGTGAATGGTTTACCCCCCTCCGTGAATTATTTGACCCCTCCGTGAATTATTTACCCCCCTCCGTGAATTATTTGACCCCTCCGTGAATTATTTACCTCCCTCCGTGAATTATTTTACCCCTCCGTGAATTGTTTACCCCCCTCCGTGAATTTTTTTACCCCTCCGTGAATTGTTTACCCCTCTCCGTGAATTATTTTACCCCTCCGTGAATTATTTACCCCCCTCCGTGAATTATTTGTCCCCCTCCGTGTATTTTTTCACCCCTCCGTGAATTGTTTACCCCCCTCCGTGAATTATTTCACCTCTCCGTGAATTATTTACCCCCCTCCGTGAATTATTTCACCCCTCCGTGAATTATTTACCCCCCTACGTGAATTATTTCACCCCTGCGTGAATTGTTTACCCCCCTCCGTGAATTAATTGACCCCTCTGTGAATTATTTCACCCCTCCGTGAATTGTTTACCCCCCTCCGTGAATTGTTTACCCCCCTCCGTGAATTATTTCACCCCTCCGTGAATTATTTACCCCCCTCCGTGAATTATTTGACCCCTCCGTGAATTGTTTACCCCCCTCCGTGAATTATTTGACCCCTCCGTGAATTATTTACCCCCCTCCGTGAATTATTTCACCCCTCCGTGAACTGTTTACCCCCCTCCGTGAATTTTTTTACCCCTCCGTGAATTATTTACCCCCCTCCGTGAATTATTTACCCCCCTCCGTGAATTATTTGACCCCTCCGTGAATTGTTTGACCCCTCCGTGAATTATTTACCCCCCTCCGTGTTTTTTTTACCCCTCCGTGAATTATTTACCCCCCTCCGTGAATTATTTCACCCCTCCGTGAACTGTTTACCCCCCTCCGTAAATTATTTTACCTCTCCGTGAATTATTTACCCCCCTCCGTGAATTATTTTACCCCTCTGTGAATTGTTTACCCCCCTCCGTGAATTTTTTTACCCCTCCGTGAATTGTTTACCCCCCTCCGTGAATTATTTGACCCCTCCGTGATTTATTTACCCCCCTCCGTGAATTATTTGACCCCTCCGTGAATTTTTTACCTCCCTCCGTGAATTATTTTACCCCTCCGTGAATTGTTTACCCCTCTCCGTGAATTATTTCACCCCTCCGTGAATTATTTACCCCCCTCCGTGAATTATTTGTCCCCCTCCGTGAATTATTTCACCCCTCCGTGAATTGTTTACCCCCCTCCGTGAATTATTTCACCTCTCCGTGAATTATTTACCCCCCTCTGTGAATTATTTGACCCCTCCGTGAATTATTTACCCCCCTCCGTGAATTATTTCACCCCTCCGTGAATTGTTTACCCCCCTCCGTGAATTATTTTACCCCTCCGTGAATTATTTACCCCCCTCCGTGAATTATTTTACCCCTCCGTGAATTGTTTGACCCCTCCGTGAATTGTTTGCCCCCCTCCGTGAATTATTTGACCCCTCCTTGAATTATTTGACCCCTCCGTGAATTTATTTACCCCCCTCCGTGAATTATTTGACCCCTCCGTGAATCATTTACCCCCCTCCGTGAATGATTTGACCCCTCCGTGATTTTTTTATCCCTCTCCGTGAATTATTTCACCCCTCCGTGAATTGTTTACCCCCCTCCGTGAATTTTTTTACCCCTCCGTGAATTATTTACCTCCCTCCGTGAATTATTTGACCCCTCCGTGAATTATTTACCCCCCTCCGTGAATTATTTGACCCCTCCGTGAATTATTTACCCCCCTCCGTGAATTATTTCACCCCTCCGTGAATTATTTACCCCCCTCCGTGAATTATTTTACCCCTCCGTGAATTGTTTACCCCCCTCCGTGAATTATTTTACCCCTCCGTGAATTATTTAGCCCCCTCCGTGAATTATTTTACCCCTCCGTGAATTATTTACCCCCCTCCGTAAATTTTTTACCCCTCCGTGAATTGTTTACCTGCCTCCGTGAATTATTTCACCCCTCCGTGAATTGTTTACCCCCCTCCGTGAATTATTTACCCCCCTCCGTGAATTATTTGACCCCTCCGTGAATTTTTTGTCCCCTCCGTGAATTATTTGACCCCTCCGTGAATGGTTTACCCCCCTCCGTGAATTATTTGACCCCTCCGTGAATTGTTTACCCCCCTCCGTGAATTATTTGACCCCTCCGTGAATTTTTTACCCCCCTCCGTGAATTCTTTCACCCCTCTGTGAATTGTTTACCCCCCTCCGTGAATTATTTTACCCCTCCGTGAATGGTTTACCCCCCTCCGTGAATTATTTGACCCCTCCGTGAATTATTTACCCCCCTCCGTGAATTATTTGACCCCTCCGTGAATTATTTACCTCCCTCCGTGAATTATTTTACCCCTCCGTGAATTGTTTACCCCCCTCCGTGAATTATTTTACCCCTCCGTGAATTGTTTACCCCTCTCCGTGAATTATTTTACCCCTCCGTGAATTATTTACCCCCCTCCGTGAATTATTTGTCCCCCTCCGTGAATTATTTCACCCCTCCGTGAATTGTTTACCCCCCTCCGTGAATTATTTCACCTCTCCGTGAATTATTTACCCCCCTCCGTGAATTATTTCACCCCTCCGTGAATTATTTACCCCCCTCCGTGAATTATTTCACCCCTGCGTGAATTGTTTACCCCCCTCCGTGAATTAATTGACCCCTCTGTGAATTATTTCACCCCTCCGTGAATTGTTTACCCCCCTCCGTGAATTGTTTACCCCCCTCCGTGAATTATTTCACCCCTCCGTGAATTATTTACCCCCTCCGTGAATTATTTGACCCCTCCGTGAATTGTTTACCCCCCTCCGTGAATTATTTGACCCCTCCGTGAATTATTTACCCCCCTCCGTGAATTATTTCACCCCTCCGTGAACTGTTTACCCCCCTCCGTGAATTATTTTACCCCTCCGTGAATTCTTTACCCCCCTCCGTGAATTATTTACCCCCCTCCGTGAATTATTTGACCCCTCCGTGAATTGTTTGACCCCTCCGTGAATTATTTACCCCCCTCCGTGTTTTTTTTACCCCTCCGTGAATTATTTACCCCCCTCCGTGAATTATTTCACCCCTCCGTGAACTGTTTACCCCCCTCCGTGAATTATTTTACCTCTCCGTGAATTATTTACCCCCCTCCGTGAATTATTTTACCCCTCTGTGAATTGTTTACCCCCCTCCGTGAATTATTTTACCCCTCCGTGAATTGTTTACCCCCCTCCGTGAATTATTTGACCCCTCCGTGATTTATTTACCCCCCTCCGTGAATTATTTGACCCCTCCGTGAATTATTTACCTCCCTCCGTGAATTATTTTACCCCTCCGTGAATTGTTTACCCCTCTCCGTGAATTATTTTACCCCTCCGTGAATTATTTACCCCCCTCCGTGAATTATTTGTCCCCCTCCGTGAATTATTTCACCCCTCCGTGAATTGTTTACCCCCCTCCGTGAATTATTTCACCTCTCCGTGAATTATTTACCCCCCTCCGTGAATTATTTCACCCCTCCGTGAATTATTTACCCCCCTCCGTGAATTGTTTCACCCCTGCGTGAATTGTTTACCCCCCTCCGTGAATTAATTGACCCCTCTGTGAATTATTTCACCCCTCCGTGAATTATTTACCCCCCTCCGTGAATTATTTGACCCCTCCGTGAATTGTTTACCCCCCTCCGTGAATTTTTTTACCCCTCCGTGAATTATTTACCCCCCTCCGTGAATTATTTTACCCCTCCGTGAATTGTTTACCCCCCTGCGTGAATTATTTTACCCCTCCGTGAATTGTTTACCCCCCTCCGTGAATTATTTGACCCCTCCGTGAATTCTTTGACCCCCTCCATGAATTATTTGACCCCTCCGTGAATTATTTACCCCCCTCCGTGAATTATTTGACCCCTCCGTGAATTATTTACCCCCCTCCGTGAATTATTTCACCCCTCCGTGAACTGTTTACCCCCCTCCGTGAATTATTTTACCTCTCCGTGAATTATTTACCCCCCTCCGTGAATTATTTTACCCCTCCGTGAATTGTTTGACCCCTCCGTGAATTGTTTGCCCCCCTCCGTGAATTGTTTGACCCCTCCGTGAATTATTTGACCCCTCCGTGAGGTATTTACCCCCCTCCGTGAATTATTTGACCCCTCCGTGAATTATTTACCCCCCTCCGTGAATTATTTCACCCCTCCGTGAATTGTTTACCCCCCTCCGTAAATTATTTTACCCCTCCGTGAATTATTTACCCCCCTCCGTGAATTTTTTTACCCCTCCGTGAATTGTTTGACCCCTCCGTGAATTGTTTGCCCCCCTCCGTGAATTATTTGACCCCTCCTTGAATTATTTGACCCCTCCGTGAATTATTTACCCCCCTCCGTGAATTGTTTGACCCCTCCGGTAATTATTTACCCCCCTCCGTGAATTATTTGACCCCTCCGTGATTTTTTTACCCCTCTCCGTGAATTTTTTCACCCCTCCGTGAATTGTTTACCCCCCTCCGTGAATTTTTTTACCCCTCCGTGAATTATTTACCTCCCTCCGTGAATTATTTGACCCCTCCGTGAATTATTTACCCCCCTCCGTGAATTATTACACCCCTCCGTGAATTATTTGACCCCTCCGTGAATTTTTTGTCCCCTCCGTGAATTATTTGACCCCTCCGTGAATTGTTTACCCCCCTCCGTGAATTATTTGACCCCTCCGTGAATTGTTTACCCCCCTCCGTGAATTATTTGACCCCTCCGTGAATTATTTACCCCCCTCCGTGAATTATTTGACCCCTCCGTGAATTATTTACCTCCCTCCGTGAATTATTTTACCCCTCCGTGAATTGTTTACCCCTCTCCGTGAATTATTTTACCCCTCCGTGAATTATTTACCCCCCTCCGTGAATTATTTGTCCCCCTCCGTGAATTATTTCACCCCTCCGTGAATTGTTTACCCCCCTCCGTGAATTATTTCACCTCTCCGTGAATTATTTACCCCCCTCCGTGAATTATTTCACCCCTCCGTGAATTATTTACCCCCCTCCGTGAATTATTTCACCCCTGCGTGAATTGTTTACCCCCCTCCGTGAATTAATTGACCCCTCCGTGATTTATTTCACCCCTCCGTGAATTGTTTACCCCCCTCCGTGAATTGTTTACCCCCCTCCGTGAATTATTTCACCCCTCCGTGAATTATTTACCCCCCTCCGTGAATTATTTGACCCCTCCGTGAATTGTTTACCCCCCTCCGTGAATTCTTTTACCCCTCCGTGAATTGTTTACCCCCCTCCGTGAATTATTTGACCCCTCCGTGAATTATTTACCCCCCTCCGTGAATTATTTTACCCCTCCGTGAATTGTTTACCTCCCTCCGTGAATTATTTGACCCCTCCGTGAATTATTTACCCCCCTCCGTGAATTATTTTACCCCTCCGTGAATTGTTTACCACCCTCCGTGAATTATTTTACCCCTCCGTGAATTGTTTACCCCCCTCCGTGAATTATTTTACCCCTCCGTGAATTATTTACCCCCCTCCGTGAATTATTTTACCCCTCCGTGAATTATTTCACCCCTCCGTGAATTATTTTACCCCTCCGTGAATTATTTACCCCCCTCCGTGAATTATTTTACCCCTCCGTGAATTGTTTACCCCCCTCCGTGAATTATTTCACCCCTCCGTGAATCATTTACCCCCCTCCGTGAATTATTTGACCCCTCTGTGAATTATTTACCCCCCTCCGTGAATTATTTTACCCCTCCGTGAATTGTTTACCCCCCTCCGTGAATTATTTTACCCCTCCGTGAATTGTTTACCCCCCTCCGTGAATTATTTCACCCCTCCGTGAATTATTTACCCCCCTCCGTGAATTATTTGACCCCTCCATGAATTGTTTACCCCCCTCCGTGAATTATTTGACCCCTCCGTGAATTATTTACCCCCCTCCGTGAATTATTTTACCCCTCCGTGAATTATTTACCCCCCTCCGTGAATTTTTTACCCCCCTCCGTGAATTATTTGACCCCTCCGTGAATTATTTACCCCCCTCCGTGAATTATTTTACCCCTCCGTGAATTATTTACCCCCCTCCGTGAATTATTTTACCCCTCCTGTTTTATGTCCTTGACACGAGATGCCTAATCAGACTTCAGCCTTCAGACTTTATACCCATAGCTGATGCACACTGACAGATGCCGGTTACCAAGGGCGCGGGGGGCAAAGGAGGGCCCAGAACAGTGGGGACCGGAGGGCGGCCGGAAGCTTGGTGGCCACGGGCCAGGGAGGGGCGGAGCAACGGAATGCTGAGCTGCTTGTCGTGCTCATTGCTTCGCTACCTGCACGTCGCGCTCTCTTATGCTAACCTGCCCTACATCGTACTTGCTTCGCCATCTGCTTGCTAATTATCCTTTGGGCGGGAAGGTAGGACACGAGACGCCCTAAGAACCCCTACCCCCCCCCCCCCCCCCGCCGCACCCCAAAAAAACAATCATCCCATTGACACCGACACAGGTGAAAAGGTGCCAAGCAAATGCACGCCAATGGATGCCGGCCACCAAAATCCCGGGGGCAAAGGAGGGCCTAGCACAGTGGGGATCGGGGGGCGGCCGGCAGGTGTTGGGCCACGGGCCAAGGAGGGGCGGAGCAACAGAATATTGTGCCCCCCCCCCCTTTCGGGGAGGGCGGGGGGCGCGGATTAGGGTGCACGGGCGGGGTTAGGGGAGGGCACTTGGGGATACACCGTAGGCACAGGGAACACACCAACCAGACAACAAGCCCCCGAACCCCATGGGGGGTGCGCCAGCAAGGAACGTGATCTGCGGGCTAGCCCCCCCGGTAACCGTGTGGGCCCCGAGCGGCAGCAAAAAGCCGAGATACACCTGGGACCGTAGGCCTGCGGCCCACAGTGGCACCGGCCTGAGGGGGGGGGAAGGGGCCAATGGGCCGGACAAAGACCACTCCCCATGGCACGTACTGCAGCTTGTGTCCTCTAAGTGGCTACGGGTAGGGTGCACGATCCATATGGACGAGCAAAAGTCACGCCGCCCCCGCAAGGTCTCCTCCAGAGGCCCACAATTTACCGGACCCTAGTGTGGAGCAAGGCTGGCATACTGTACTCTTTGTGAACCGGCCGTTTGAATCCGAGATTGACGGTACGGTGAATTTCATCCAATTTTACTGTGTTTTGCTCGTAACCTGGTGCTATCGTGTGCTTTTGTCGTGCTATCTTCGCCCAAAGTAAGATCCAACAAATGTGTGCAATTTACAGTTTTGAAGTAGCCGCATGGTTCAACACATTTGGTGAGATTCGCGCGAATGTGAAATTCACGCACCCAAATTCACGCATAAATTCATGCTAGATTCACAGATTCACGAGAATGTGAAATTGGCACAAATTTCGTACGAAATTCGTACGAATTTCGTACGAATTCACCCTCATTTCCACTGTTTCGCTTTCTCACAGCTCTCAGACTCTCTTCGCATTCTCTTTTGACAATGTCCCAGCAGACTATGTCCCAGCTCGCCAGCCTGGCCTCGCGCCCCGACCCCGCAGCCGACACCCTCGCCCACTACCAAGCCCTTCCCGTCTCCCACCATCAATTGGAGGAGGCGGCGTACCTGTCAGGGGCATTGGGGGTGGATGATGTTGTGGGCTGGGCAGCATCCCTCGACCCCTCCCCCGAGGTCATTCACATCGACATGCGCAGCCCCACCCGCAACTCCTACCTCGGGGGGAAGGGCTGGGCCACAACGTTGTGGAGGGAACTGCGCCGCCAACTCCCCTCCCTTAAATTTCTGCATCTAACCCCTCTCCCTTCCAGCGTTGACCAGCTCCTCAATTCCATGTGCACTAACCCTGTGGGGAAGCCTAAGGACACCCACGTCCAGGTGTACCCCACCACTAACCTCGTCCATACCCCCCCCCCCCCTGCGACATGGTGTGCCTGCAGGATCTTGCTGCAGGTGCACCGGCCGACCACTCCTTTTTCCCCTTCTCCTGGCACCTTGCCAACCTCCGGTGGTGGGATGATTTGGGCATCGCCCCTTTCCATCACACCACCCCCCCCCCCCCCCCCCAGGTGCACATCCCCGACATCACCCACCCCACCTTCTACAGCACAACTTCTTTGCAATGGTACCGTGGTGCCTCAATGGCCACCCTCTTCATTTCGAGTGAACCCCCCCTCCGCACCGAACCCCTTCCCAACCCCCCTCATGGGGTGATGGGCAACCCCGACCCCGCCCCCGACAGGGTTGGCCCCTCCCAGCCGCCCCTCAACTTTGTTGATGGGAACGGTTACATTGTGCTTCGCGGGCTTGTGGAAGCACGGGATTGTGAGGTGGGTTGGAACAAGATGATGAAGGCGTTGGGCAGCGGCGACGAAGCCTTTCGTTGCATGGGTGGGATGCGACCAAAAGGGCACAACATGGGCAAGGGCCCATAAGTGTACAAACGTATGCAAGGTGTACACGAAAACCGCTTCTAACCGACATGTAGCACCTTCGGACTCTACCGCGGCGGTTCCGGTGCCGCAAGCGACGGACATGAGATCACCATACAAACTCAGACCATTGTTGCATGCTGGGGGGCCTACTAGGGGTGTGAGGACAAATCAGGGGGTGCACACCGGTAACATTTGTGTAAAATTACGTGAATTCACGTGAAATTCGTACCAAATTGGTACGAAATTCATGCGAAATTCGTGCGAATCGGTACGAATTCACGTGAATTTACGGCTGTGAATCGCCTACAGGCTTGCAAGGTTTCGGCACCTCTCGTTTTGGGCACGGTTC
Organism: Eutreptiella sp. 'Long Island Sound 2002'; assembly: GCA_964036045.1. Classification (NCBI taxonomy): domain Eukaryota; phylum Euglenozoa; class Euglenophyceae; order Eutreptiales; family Eutreptiaceae; genus Eutreptiella; species Eutreptiella sp. 'Long Island Sound 2002'. The sequence continues at coordinate 126,086,490 of OZ038378.1, read as the reverse complement.
GGACGTGATGGATCCTTTTGGGGCGGGACTTTCATTAGATGATGCGTGACAAAGCTGGGGGAGGATTTTTGGCCCCTCAAAGTCCTCGGAATGAACCAAGAATATGGCATTTCCCCCCAAAAACCTCAAAATTTGGGTAAATTCACGTGAAATTCACGCAATTATTCAAACGGCCACTTAACGGCCGTTCACGAAGGGTACAACCTCGTTAGGGAGCCTGTCCACTTGTATGTGGCACGTACAACTGCACAGCGCGTGTCCATTGGGGCAAGCTCCCCTCCAGCGTAGGGAGGCCCAGGGGTTCTACGGTCATCTGCACCTTGGGGGCCAGGAGGTGGCGGGCAGTCCAATGCCGGACACCCTGCTCCACGGAGCGGTTAAGGTACACGAACTCCGAGCCGCCCAGCTCAACATACTAAGCGACGAGGGGGGCGGCCGGAGTTTGTGACGACCCGCTGGCCTTCCCAACCCTCCCATGGGAGGATCGTGGCGTGGGGGGTCAGACACTGTGCCGCGTCCGCAACTAGTGCGACCGCGTTTTTGCACAGCTCAGCCTCGTGGTCTGTGGCCACCAAGACGTGATGCCGTGGCCCGAACTCATCGCAGGCCCAATACACTCCCTGTAGGGCACTACGCATCTCGGCTGGCGGCGGAGAGGCGTCCGCGCAATCTCGGAGCCAAGGAAGCGCACCCGGGAGCTGCCTTGCCGCTTCCCATGGCCAGATGGTAGCGTGCAGCGTCGGCAGGTACCTTGAGAGGACCCTGGCAACCGTGTCTCGCCAAGGTTGAGGCCTCTCCGCCCGCCACTGGAAGGCGACCGCGACCACGTGGGTGGTCGTGGGCTCTGCGGCGAGCTGCAACGCCACCCTCCCATCGGTATCCACGTCCCTGCCCCGGGGGGCTCTGAAGGCGTGTCCTCCAACTCCGCAGATTGTCACCCCACCCCGCAGGACCACAATGGTCTCCCAGCTAGGGCCACGGCCCGACATCCTCGGCCACATTACCACTGGCGGGCACGGGCCATTTGCCGCCCACAATCTCCATTACATCCCCACCAGTTGGTCGTCGCAAGCGGGCCGCGGGGACGTATTCCACGCATCCGGGAGATGGCAGTGGACCGCCGCCCACACATCGGCTCGGTCCCCACGTGCGAAGTGGAGCCGCTCAAGGATGCTCCACGCCACGGGATTGGCGAGGTAGACGAATCTGACCTCCATCCCCCGCGCCAGCCGGAACCCCGGCCCGTCCTCCAACGGCAGGACCTCCGGGTTCACCACTGCCAGCCGGGCTGCTACCGTTGGGAGGTGCAGAGACACAGTCCACGGCTGAGCGGTGACTGACTCGCGGGGCAGATTTGGGCAGGCCGCCACGGCGCCACCATCCCGGGGGCAGCTCAGCGCCCTGTCCCACCACTGTGTCGAGGTAACGCCCGCCGTGGGCAGCGACCAGGAGGGGTAGGGCACAACGGCGCGAGCCTGCCAACTCTGCGGATCCATGCCCGCGGGGTGCTTGTGCCACGTGCACACCCACCCCAAAGACACCTCGTGCAGGGTCGGCATGTCCCTCCATGGGACCACCGGAAACGGGGTGAGCAAGGCCACCACGCCGCAGGGCACCGCCACTGCCCACACTACCCTACCCTCGTGGGCAACTGCGCACCCCTCCGCAGGGAACTCCCCACCCTGCGGCTCTTTCACCACGTCGCGCAGCAGCCCCTCGTGGCAGTCGGAGCGACTAGGCGGAGGGGCCCACGCGGGGGATCGCCTCGAGGATCAGCCGCGGGTCCTGGAGAACTTCCTGCGGCACCGGGGGCTAAGGATGGGCGAAGCGGCATGCGTCAGCCCGCATGCACCACCCTTTGGCCCAGATCCTGCAATTTCCACCTCCCTTGTCTTGGGCCGTGCCCTGTTCGCCACTCCCGTCTCTCCTCACACTACGTCGTGCGCCTCCCGGGCGCCCGTGAGCTCAAGTGGGTCATCCTCTTCATTACCGGTGCCCTCCATCTGTTGGCTACGCTCTTGGCTCTTGCCCTCCCCCTCTTTCTCTGCCGCACCCGGCGGGCGGTCGCTAGCCGCAGCCATGATCCGCGCGAGGGCCGCCGCCACGTGAGCCTCCACATCCACCGCATCGCTTGCGGGCGCTCAGGTCCGGACCCTGCGCCTCCGGCTGCCTCGCCGGGGAAGCCCCTTCGGCAGCAGTCTCTACGGCCCCTTGCGCCGTGCTCTCCGACGTGCCTCCGCCTTGTCCTCTCCCACCGCAACGACGCGCCGCTCGGGCTCCCGATGCCCGATGTGTGTACCCCGGCGCGTGCCCACCACCACAAGCAGCTGGGGGTGACCACCGCGGTTCGCGAGGTGATATCTGCCGGAGGTGGAGGAGAGAACCGCGTTGTCGACAGTGAGCGACAAGCGTTTCGCGCCCTCCACGCTGAGCACGGCCTCCATGCCTTCGGGGTGCAGCGCCACCAAGACAGCATGGGACCCTAGCGCCGGAGGCGTGAGGGCCCGCCTGCCGTGGCTGGGGAGCCAGGCGTCCGCGCTGCTCCTCCATAGGGCCACATAGAGGCCCTCCTCCTCCACTCCTTCCAGCCTCACCACCTCAAGCAGGCGCCCGACCGCCAAGTGCACCGCCCGCGCGAGGCGTTCATGCGGCTCAGCCGCCCGCACGTCTCCTGGGTGGTAGTCTAGGACTTCTGTGTCCCGCAGCTGGACACAGCAGACCTAGTCACCCATCGGAGGCACGTGCGCGTCCCCGCACATTTCCCGGGCGACCGCCCTAGGAGGCTGGAAATCGAAGCGCTCCAGCGCGCCTGCCAGCGACATCGCCGCCCGCTGCCCACTGCTCGAGAGGCGGTGCTCGTGGACGCCCTCGGCCGCATGGAACCTGCAGTGCCGGCGTTCACAACTCCCCAGGGAAGGGGGTCACGGCGGTGGGCACGGGTAGTAGCGGTGCGTTCGCCGGGTCCGTGTCCATGCCGACGTAGATGTTAGGCCCAAGGTCGTCCTCGAACAGCAGCGCCACTACCGAGTCACTGGTTCTGCACTCCATCTCCCCCTCCACTTCCTCCGTAGGCACACCCATCGTTCCTTCACTGTCTCCCGCAACCGCCGCCGCCGGCGGCGACTCCGGTCGCGGGGGGAGAGGCTCCGGGGGCGGCTTTTGTGCAGCCGCCCCCGCCGCCCCCGCCGCATCCACCCGTGCCCTCAGGCCGGCCGGCAGTCGGGCGCGGTTGATGCCCGTGGCGAAATCCATCTCGTACACCAACCCACCCGGGCACGGCTCCCCTTGCTGCACCACACGCTAGTCTCTCCACCCTCACATCCACTCTGCCACCCCAATAGCTGCCGTACGCTCCCCACACAACGCCACTGCTTCTTTGTTCACCCCAACTTCGCCCGCCCACACCGCTGATTCCTCGTGCACCCGACTGTCTCTCGACCTTCACTCTCTCGTCCCACATTGACACCAATCCCGTGGCCCAGTCCCATCTCCCACCAGCACCCTCCGCTGCATCCGCGGCCACAGGTGCACTCTGCTCGCCCCTTGCCGCCTATCGACGGCTTGCTACCAGGGCCTCCTCAATCAGCACGCTAATGTCGTGGCAGCCAGCCGTGGCCATCTCTTCTGCCCCAGGCCCCGCGCGCACGCTTCTTGCCCCTCCCGACGGCTGGCAGCCAGAGCTTGCTCAAGCAGCACGCCGATGTCGGGGAGGCCGGTGGTGGCCATCTGCCGCAGGCCTCGCCTGTACGGCCGCCGCTAGCCCCTCCATTTGGGTCGTCTCCCTTTGCGCTGCCGGTGCTGACGACGCCACGTGTGTCCTAGCCGGCTCCCCTATCCAGTGCACCTGCTGCATCCCCACCATCGCCACACAGGGCGCCGGCGCTATGGGCGTCGGATGTTCCCCTGCTGGCAACGGCGGAGGCACAGACGCGGTATGTGCTGGCGGCATCCCTCCCGGAGCGATATGGGGTGCCGGTGCCGCTTGCGAGGGCTGCACCGGCACGGCGTGCGCCTGCCCCTTCGGTGTGTGCTGCACCGGCGAAGCATGCGCCTGAGCTGCTCTTGCTGGCGGGGGTTGCACCGGCGCAACGCGCGCGTGCTGCGTCCCCGCCGTCCCCGCCGGCACTGTTTGAGGTGCTGGTGCCTCAGGCGCCTAAGGTAGCCCCATCGGCACCACCGGAGGCGCTGGATGTACCCCTACTGGCAACGCCAGAGGCACATACGCGGTTTGTGCCGGCGGCACCCATGCTGAAGCGACATGGGGTGCATGTACCGCTTGCGGGGGCTGCATCGGCACGGCGTGCGCCGGCGGCTGCCCCGTCTGTGCGTGGCCCACCGGAGCCGCTTGCGCCCGCCGTACTCCTGTTGGCGGAGGATGCAGAGGCGCAACGTGCGCGTGATGCATCCCCGCCGGCATTGCTTGGGGCGCTCGTGCCACAGGCGCTTGAGGTACCCCCATCAGCACCACCCTGGGCGCTGGTGCGGCCTGAGCCGGTGGCATCCCCGCAAGTACCGCACGCACCGCCAGCGCCCCCGCCGGCACTGCATGGGGAGCGGGCACCACGTGTGCTGGCTGCACTGCACACGCCGCATGCTGTTGGTGCTGGAGACGATGCTGAACCGCGTGTTGGTGGACATGGTGATGGTGGTGGTACGGGAAAGCCCGGTACGCATGGTGGTGTGGGGTGTGGTGGTGCACCGCGGCGTTTCCCATCGGGTGATGGTAAAGGTGATGGTGATGGTGACGGTGATGCGCCCCAAGTGGCAGGATCGGCACAAGCACGGGGCCCATAGGTGGGGGTTAGGTAAGGATTAGTTGTGCTCCAGGCACTTGCCCCTGCCACCTTGCTGTCGGTCCTGCTGGTTGTCGTCCACGCTGTGCGTCCTCAAGCTACCCATAGTCCACTTGGAGATGGTGGAGCAGTTGGAGGAGGATGTGGACCCCGAATGGTACCGCGCCCGCCGCAAACTGCACCTGCACGTCAGGCGCGTTAAGCGGGGGGGTGTCATTGACCAGCACTCTTCGCAAGCAGAGGTCGATGAAGTGGTCCCACCCGTTGTCCCTTGCCGGACGATCTGCTTCCATGCGGGCCCGGAAGGCAGCGTACAAGTTCCGCCTGTGTTTGATGAGGTTAGACACTGCGTCCACTAGGTGGCGGGCACCCCGCCGCAGGGCTGACAGCCCGGTGGGGTTGGTCGGGATCCGAGGCAGCGACATGGTGCTTACGAAGGCTAAATGAGCTACGGATAGCACGAGGAATAGGGCAGAGGTGGTGTACCGCAGGCCTACCCCGTGACTCGGGACTAACATGCTATGTATCGAGGGTGAAAACTCCATGCACGCACGGAGCACGACACTGTGCATGGCAATTGGTCCGACCTGCTGACCCCCTCCTGTTTCCCCCGCAATGTCTGTACCTTTGTCCCTGCCCCACTGTCACGTTGTTGTCTGGTTGGGCGGGCTGTTGGGCAGGGTTGAGGGGTGGGGGGGGGGGCGCCAGCATTGGTCCTCTTCCCTCGGTCTTACCCCATGGGGGGGGCCGATGCTTGCACTCCCTGTCAGGGGGCAACGCTGTTGTACGGGCCGTCCATTTGCATATGCTTCGTACAAAGGGACGTGTGTCGTAGCGAGGTACACCGGCTGTTCCCCACACCGGGTCCAATACACCGTGGGTCACTGGAGGAGCCCTTGCGGGGCAGGCGCGGCCCTTGCCAGCCCCGATGGACGGTGTGCCCTACCTGCAGCCCCTCACTGGGCACGAACCGCACTACGTGCCGTGGGGAGTGCCCTGTGTCAGGCCCATTGGGCACCCCTCCGGGCCGGTGCCACCTTGGGCTACTGGCTTACGGTCCCGAGACTGTCCCGCCTTATTGTGGCCGCTCAAACGGGGCCGATACGGTCACCGGTGGGGGCCCCTAACCCCTCACGTCAGGTGCCGTGCCAACGTCACCCTGCGCATCACGGGTGCTTGCCTCTTCTGTTCCGCCCGTGCCCCCGCGGCTCTCGCTGCCCCCGCCCCCCGCCTCCCCGATTCTCTCTCCCCGGCCGTTCCCCTGCATGCTCCCTGCTTCATCTGCCGCACCTTCTTCGCGTGTGTCCTGTGTCTGCACATTGGCACGGGGGCCTTGGGGTTGGGGCTGGGTCTTGTGTTGCTTCGTGCGCAACTACGTGTTCTTCTTTGCGCCGTTTCGCCCCCGCTACTTGGTGCCGCTGCTCTGCTTGGTGTGGTTTCCGGCTATGGTCCGGGCCTTGGGGCGGGGGTAGGCTCGTGCTGGTGGTGTGGTTACGGTCGGCTACGTTGGCTGTGGGGGTGGCGGGGGAGGGGTTGTGCCATGTTTTCTACCCACCTGTCCGGTCATGTTTTCTCCCCACCTATTCGCATGGAAGCACGAACGAGCATTGTAGGCATGGATAAGGGCAGGAATCGGGTAGGGGGTGGGACGCGCACGAAGCGGGGCACGTACACGACAATGTGTTACCTCTGTGCGTCAGGGTGGCATTCTCCCCTCTTTTCCCGCCTCTTGCCGTCCATTCCCTGAGGGGCCGCCGTGCTTTAGCGTTCGCCCCTGTGGTTTCTGTGGCTATTCCGGCCTGGCCTAGCCGACCTGGTTACTTCCAAGGCCGTCACCCCCCTGCCAGTTCCTTTCGAGCACTGTTTTCGTGGACCCTCAATGTGGTCTTGCTTTCGAAGAATGCGCTCCCGCATAATAGCCTTTGTACCACAAGTTGATAGTCCATGAGCCGCACACAAGCTGAACAACGGTAATTTGGGCCAAGACATCGGCACCGAAGACATGTGGCTTATTGTTGCCATCCAACAACTGCACCCCAACATGTGGTTGCTGAGATGTGCCATGAGGCCGTGTGCGCTTACGTGGCTGCTCCGTGCCGTCCTCATTGAGGCCCTCAATGTCCAATGACAACTTGTCTCCTTGCAATTGTCTATCAATATAAGACCACCATGGAAATGACACATACCGCAAGATGAGCAACATGTTCACTTTTAAAATCCGGGCATCCAAATTTGGGGGGAAATGAGATTTGTTGTGCCATGAGCGGCATACACACATGATCCCGGCAATGAGAGTGGATGTGAAGGTTCTACTTGGGTAAGGAGGAATGTGCTAAACGGGCTTGGGTGCCAAAACATTTGTTGCCAGAAACCAAATCCACAGCTGCACGTAGTAGGGGTCCACAAGGAATGCTTCACGGCAATAGTTAAGGATATATAGACCTTGAAGGGAACGTGCCGGTGACAATGCAACATAGGCATGTGGCTCTGCGAAGAAGGTTGCAATATCAATCCACACAATCCGGTACGAGCAGCCTTGCGATCCGTGAAGAGTACATGCATATCCTGCGAGCATCGGAAATTGTAGTATTTTGACCTACACGGATGGCCCGTACACGGGGATTATTTGTGGGAACCGAGAAATAGGGTACTCCCTAGTGCGACCTATGGGGCACACAACGATAACATCATTGGACCATCACTTGATAACAACCACTGTCGAGTTCACCAAACGATTCTGAATACTACCGTTGTGAATTAGCCGGGCACGCATACTGGCGGCCACGAAAACTTGTTGCGGGAGCACGCGGCGATTGCGAGAATTGATGTAGTCGCATATGGCTTGATTGGTGGGAGCACCACCCATGTCCACATAGGTGGCGTTGAATGTCACAATATTAGATCCCAGTTGTGCCATGAAGTGTTCGTTCCACCGATGCATAGCATTCGCGCCCACTAGCATCGGGGCATCTTCGAGGTCTTGAAGCGAAACATCATTGTTTGGAGCGATGCGTTGTTGTAGAGTGAGATGATCATCATCTGTTTCCTCCCCAATGCGCACACGATTGAGCAAGTCAATAAATTGTCCATCGTCTTGGCGCATGACCTCCGTCAACACAACCGGCACAAAATGGTTCCTAAAGAGCGCACTATTGAAGATGTCAAGATCAACAGCAAGAAGCTGCAATGGGTAGCCAACAAGAAGCATTGTAATTCCTCCAAAAGGATTGCGCTTGTCCCGGCGCACCTTGTGTAGTATGTCATTCAACGTGTGGAGGAGCTTGTTCAACAAAAGTGAGAACTCATCCACAATAATCATGTCAGCATTACGACTCATCCACCAAAGTATTGTTCCCTCTTTGATTTGCCAATCAACGTCCAAGGACAAAGAAAACAAGCTGTGGATGGTTCGGCCACCAACGTTGAGCGCTGCCACGCCACTAGCAAATCGCATGTGTCTCCGCCTCCTTCCTCCATTGGTGACTACCCCCATTTGGATGCACGTAATTGCCACCTCAGTTTTGAATATTGGCCGGATGAGAAGAATGATTCCATCGAGCACAATGTCCATCTTGCAGAATGTGCGTGGTTGTCCACTTTGGCAGTCCAATGCCTCCTTGAGGTTCTCTTGCCCCCAGGTACCACCTCGGTGAAACCTGTTATCATCGACATGCAGTTGTGTCGGTGGGGCCTTGGGGGGAATTTTTTTAAGTGCCTCTCTCACTCACAGGCAAGGCACACATAGGGCCTTGTTTTCTACCCTCCTGCCTGCACGGGCTCACATACGGAGCATAGCAGGTATGGACAAGGGCGGGATATGGTTTGGGAGTTGGACGCGCGAGCAGCAAAGCACTATCCACGACAACGTGTTTTCTTCCTGCCCTAGGGTGTCCTTCTATCCTCCTGCTCTGCCCACTGCCACCCATTCCCCGGGCGGCCGCGTTGCGTTTGCCTGTGCTCAGCAGCTCCGGTGACCTTTTTGCCTGGTGTGGGTGCCCGAGGTACACTGGAGTTTAATGCCCGCCCGCCCCCCCTATTCTTTTCGTGACGGGGCCGGGGGGTCTGTGGCGGCGCGGAGTTACCAGGAGCCTCTCGTCCCATCCACAAGCGCAGGCAGCAACGAGCGAGCACAAAGCGAAGAAACGGGGCTGGCATAAGGCCGGGAGGCGGGCATCAAGTGGGTGTCTGCATCCTAGTCACCCATGGCGGTAGTCGCCTGCCTCAGTCCATCTGGGTTGCCTTTGCTGGCTATGGGGGTGGCGGGGAAGGGGCGGGGCCTTTTTTTCTGCCCACCTGTTCACCTAGGCGCACACACTGAGCATTGCACGTATGCATTAGGTTGGGGAACGGGTTGGCATTTGTATTGGACGCGCACGAAGCGAGGCAGGTTGCACAACATTGCTCTGCCCCTCTGCCCCAGGCTGCCTTTCTCCCTCCTGTCCCGCTTGCTCCCGCCCATATCCCGGCCGCCCGCCGTGCGTTTGCCTTTGCCACCTTGTTCCCGTGGCTTTTTGTTTTTGGCTTCGCCGCCGTGGTTTCTTCCGAGCCTTCTACCCCCCCTTTTGGTTCCTTTCGTGTCGGTGTCGGCGGGGCTGATGAGTCTCAATATCCACAGGCATGGCACCCTCCCTCCCGTCTGCACGGACGCACGCACGGAGCAAAGCACGTAAGGAGGCGGGTGGGATATGGGTTGGGCGTTGCACGCGCAAGTTGCGAAGGAATATGCACAACAACGGGTTTTCTGCCTGCCCTAGGGTGTCCTACCTTTCTTCTGCTCCGCCTCTTGCCGCCTCTCCCCTGGGCGGCCGCTTTGCGTTTGCCTGTGCTCACCTTTTCCGGTGGCCTTTTTGCCTGGCACAGTTGCCCAGCGTACATGCAAGTCTTCTGCCCCCCCCGCCCCCCTTATTATTCTTGCGACGGGGTGGGGGGGTCTGTGAGGGGGGGAGTTATCAGGAGCCTCTCGTCCCACCCACAGGCGCACACAGCAACGAGCGAGCACGAAGCGAAGCAACGGGGCACGCACAAGGGCGGGGGGCGGGCAGCAATTGGGTGTCTGTATCCTAGTCACCCATGGAGGTAGTCCCCTTCTCTCGGCCGAATCATCACTCCGTTCGTGTTCCTTCCTGTGCCCCGGTTGGACACGGAAGATGAAGAGGTGCGGGCAGCGGAGAGGACTTGCGGTACACCACGAAGGGTTCTTGCGCCATCCGCCGCCCTGGTCGAGGGGAGGCCCCTGTGTTGGCACCCAACAGCCCGGGCTGACAGCCCATCCTTTCCCTAGTGCCTATGTGTCCACTTCCATGCAGCTTGATACCGGTGCTTCAGTATCGGCCCACTAGAAGTAGCAGCTACAAAGCGGATGTTTGCTCTCTCCCCCCGGGTCTCTGCCACCCATGAGCGCGATGGTGGCCCCTGAGGTCCTATGGCAGAGCCTCAGGATGGCAGGCGGGGGATTTTTCGGCATCCCCTGGCCACCTAATTGGGGTGCATAATCCCTGTCGCAGGGGGCCCACCAGATGGCGCCGTTGGTGCCCGTCTCCTTTGCGCACATTCCTCCACCGTCATGAGCCTCAGGACTCATGCATCACGTTGTCACAGACGCAGGGCGTCCAGTGGATGGCGCCACTGGCGCCCCTCCCCTCTGCGGGCTGTTCCAGGCCAAGCTTAGCTTGCTGCACGGGAGGCCCGGCTGATGGCGACGCTTGTACCCGCACTCCTCGTGGCCACCACGACCCCGATGGCATCCGCTTTGATAGCCAACGGGCCCCCGGGCTACACGCACAGCACACACATGCATGTCAGGGCACACAAGTAGCACGACACGGAGCCCGGCAAGTTGGCCTTTCATGCTCTGCTTCCCGCCCCTCCCCTGAGCCGCCAGCACCCCTAATCCCAACTCCGCCTGCTCTGCGTCCCTCTCCCTGCTTTCGCCTGCCCCTGTGTCTGACTGCCCCCTCTAGCTCGCCCGTGGCTAGGGTGTTGTAACCCTCCTCCCCTAGCCTACCCTTCCGTGTTTTGCCCCAGTGCCCTGCTTTGTTGGGCTTTGCCCCCCCGGTGCCCCGGCCCCTACTCCCCGTCGTACCCCTGCTCCCTCTACCTGAGCGCGCACGGAGCAAAGCAATTTGCGAGGCAATTGCCCATTCCCCACTCCCTCTGTTTGCCTTGTGCCCTGGGCGTCCCCGGTGCCCCGGTCCGTCTCTCCCACTCGTTGTCCTGCCCCTGTCCCCTCTGTGCCTTCGCACGATGGAGAACACTAAGCATGACAATCAACGAAGCAATCCGCATTACACTCACCTGCTCTACGATGGCACCCATCAGGACAACCTGGCACACCAACACTGCAAGTATGGACTTGGCGTGTACCAGCTTTGAACCACTCACCCCTCTCACCCCTGCTGGCGCCATAGTCGATGACAGTGGTCTTCGGCAGTAGCTCAGGGGTGTGGCACTCGAGAGTACCCAATATAGCCCACTGATCGTGCAGCACCTCAGCCTTGCGCGGGTGTCCGAAGGCCTTGAGGTCTGCTGAAAGCCCCCCAAGCAGCACTATCCCAGCCGTAGTCACCAAGTTACTCACTGGTCAAGTAATCAGGAACGTAGCACAACACGGAGGGAAGCAATTTGCCCGACACCCCCGGCGCTACCCCCTTGCCTATTCTGCCCCTAGTCGTGGGTTGTGTTGGATTATGCCCCTCCTGTGTGGTGGCCTTGTCCCCCTGTCCTACTCTAGCCCCCGTCGTCTGAGCACTAAGCATGACACTCAGCGAGGCATGTAGCACGAAAGTTCGTGCCCCACCCTTCCTTTCCTACATGCCCGCTCCCTTCCCTCCCTCTCGCTGCCTGTGCCCGTTCCTTGGGCCTCCCTGGTGCCCTGGCCCTCTCCTTCCTTCAGGTTGTTCCACCCCTGCCCTCTCTGTTTGTACATGGACGGAGCATACGACGAAGCACGACAATGAGCGAAGCAAGTAGCAGGACACTCACCTTCTCTAGCGTTTGTGTTACCTTGGGGCCACTCCAAGTACTGCTTGTGTCGCCACCCTTTGTAGGCTGCACGCTGCGGCCGCCAACCGCTCCCACAGCCCCCACAGGAGCTGCTGCCGCGGGTGGCCAGTCCAAATGTCTCGGGGGGCACAGCCCTGGCAGGCCCCGGCTACCCCCCAGCCAGGGTTTCACTGTACCCCCCGCGGCGCGTGGTTGCCGCGCGGGGGGGTCCATCAAAAGTTCTTGCAATATATGTATATATATATATATATATATATATATATATATCCTCTAATCTACACCCCTCTCCCAACTCTAGGTGGCTCCACCACACGGCTCTAAGGTACGTGCGAAGGGCACAAAGTGGTGCATACATGTGGTGGAACGGGCTAAACTCGGTCAAAACGGGCTCAAAACGGGCTAAAAACACTTGTTTGAGCATCCCAAATGGTCCGGGATCACTTTTGGAAAAACGTGTTTTTGACCCATTTTTGACCCACTTTTGGTCCCAAAATGGCCCATTTTCAAGGCATTTTGGGATTTTCCGTGAGCCAAAACCCGTCGCCACGGGCTCAAAATGGGCTAAAACCACTTGTTTGAGCATCATAAATGGTCCAGGATCATTTTTGGAAAAACGCGTTTTTGACCCATTTTTGACCCATTGTTGGTCCCACAACAGCCCATTTTCAAGGCATTTTGGGATTTTCCATGACCCAAAACGCGCCACCACGCGCTCAAAACGGCCTAAAAACACTTGTTTGAGCATCCCAAGTGGTCTAGGAACAACTTTGGAAAAAATCTTTTTTTTCGCCCTGAGGACCCTGGTGGACCCACCGTTGGCCCCCACTGTGCGTGGGCTGGCCGGCCCTCCGGCTGCACCAAGTGGCCACTGGTACGGGGGTCTCGGTGGCTCGTTGGGCGATTTTGAGGCTTGGAAACCATAAAAAGTGGGGGGTTGCGGGTGGACTAGGTGCCCTCGGAATCGGACTTTGAGCCACGTAGCCCAAGATACGGCCCGTTCTTGGTTTCGGGGTGCTGGTGCACATAGCGCAGATTATGGGGGCTTTTTGGCGCCCTTTGGGGCCGTTTCTCGGACATATCGTGGAGTTAGAAGGCACCAAAGGTCCCTTGGTCACGAGAAAGTCAAGCCGCACGTGAAGTGTAGCAGCCGTTTGCCTTCGTTTGGCTGTTTCGAACCCTTACTAGGGCTGTTTTGGGCGAAAAATGGCTGTTTTTGGCCCAAAACTACGCAGATTTGGGAGGACACCTCCCGACTTGGCGCCCCCGCCCCGGGGTGCCACCGGTGAGTTTCTGGCTCAAAACTTGGATTTGGCATGTATATATTGCCCCTTCCCAACGCCTCGGGCCTGACTCTACTGTAGCCATCCTAGAGCCTAGGTGGTGCCCTTGCCAAATCCAAGTTTTGAGCCAGAAACTCACCGGTGGCGGCCCGGGGCGGGGGCGCCAAGTCGGGAGGTGCCCTCCAAAATCTGCGTAGTTTTGGGCCAAAAACAGCCATTTTTCGCCCAAAACAGCCCTAGTAAGAGTTCCAAACAGCCAAACGAAGGCTAACGGCTGCTACACTTCACGTGCGTCTTGACTTTCTCGTGACCAAGGGACCTTTGGTGCCTTCTAACTCCACGATATGTCCGACAAACGGCCCCAAAA